>JASANF010016526.1:0-83968 GCA_030248245.1 Trissonchulus sp. WLG1_4 | reverse complement strand
ATAATAATCAATTGATCGCCATTCATTTTTATTGTTGTATGTAAATGTAGTTTAAGCTTATATCAATTCTACAGTTATTTGTATTAACTAGAGAATACGGTTGTATTGTAACATATTTTTATGATTCATATTGAATATTAGTAGTTAATGTCTATATAATAATAATACAATGTCAAGTTGGAATACGCCATTACTCATTTGTAATTTTCAAGAAAGATGTCTATATACAAAACAAATATAGATTGCGCGTGGGGAAATTTAAATGAAATACCTGTATGTATCTGTAGAGTATTAATACTTTATAATCTATACACCTGACCCAAAGTCCTCAGTGTTAGTAAGCGTCAAAAATGTTTTTCCTAATTCGCGCGAATAGGGTGCAGAAAGCACTACGTGTCGAGCGACTGCCAGTAGCGTAGCCAGGATTTTGCGGGGGTTGCCAAGGACACAAGGTTGCAGGGGTCTGGGGGCTGCAGCCCCCAGAAAAAAATTGGCGATTTTTTCAATTTTTAGACCGAATTTGGTCAACTGGAGACGTATCAGAAATTTTTCCGACAAAATTTAAAACAAAAGTTGGGAGTGTCATATCAGACAATGTATTCCACAAGTAAATGTAGCATAATATACTCGTGTAGACATGCACATGCAGCATAATGTAGTTGTGTATGCATGCATAGGCTTTGATGAAAGACAATAACGAGGAATATATAGTAAGCCACATAGTAGCAGGGGTCTGGGGGCGGCAGCCCCCAGAAAAAAATTTGGAAATTTTTGATTTTTAGGCCAATTTTAGTACATTGGAGACGTATCAGAAAATTTTTCCGGCCGGACCATAAAAACCAAAGGGGGGACCCTTGTGTAAAAAATCACTGGGGAAAAATTTCGGGGGGGATTAAGATTTGCATTGAAAACTTAATTTCAACCAAGAAAGTAGAACGATCGCGGGGGTCTGGGGGCGGCAGCCCCCAGAAGCTAGCGCTTTTTTAAAATTTTGAAATAAGATTTGCATTGAAAACTTAATTTCAAGCCACACTTGGCCAAGAAAGTAAAATGATCGCGGGGGTTTGGGGGCGGCAGCCCCCAGAAGCTAGCGCTTTTTTAAAATTTTGAAATAAGATTTGCATTGAAAACTTAATTTCAAGCCACACTTGGCCAAGAAAGTAAAATGATCGGGGGGACTGGGGGCGGCAGCCCCCAGAAGCTAGCGCTTTTTTAAAATTTTGAAATTAAATTTTGCAGTGAAAAAGCTATTTCAGCAACAGTTTCTATTTTTTCCTAATCCTATCCTAACGCATATGCCATTTTGTCAATCCCGACTGCAAAAACTTACACGCATATATACATGTAGTTGGGGGGGATGGGGGGGCAGACCCCCCCCCAAATTCGGTCCCGGCGGAGAGAGGGGGGGGGGTCCTGTCAGGGGGGAAAGAGGGGGAAGGGTCCAGGCGGGAGTAAAATTTTAGCCAAAATTGGAAAAAATTCTCATTTTTTCGTAACATTTAAGCGATTTTCACCGAAATTTTGGCCAAATTTTTCAAAATCGGTGTTTTTTGGTCAAAAAAGGTAAAAATGCGTCATTTGGGGAGGGAGGGAGCTCACAAATGAGTTGACGCAGGGGAGGGGGGTCCCACCAAGCGGGGGAGGGGTACCCAAAATTTTGGTGCTGTTACATGTATGCTTACACGTATATATATATATAACAGCATATATACATATATACAACTATCAAAAAATAATACTTTTAAATTTTCAAAAAATAGAGCTCAGAAACCAAAATCAGATGTATTGGAAATTTTGGCTGGCGAGTGGCGAGGCATTTAAAACCAAAGACCGGTAAGACCGTCACATCAGCAAGCGTAGCGAACGAACTGCTGCATAAGTAGGTGCTGCATAATGCTCTCACACATACAAGGTTTTAATAATAAAAGATCATAACAAGGAAACGAATAAACTACGTAGTTGCAGGGGACTGGGGGAGGCAGCCCCCAGAAAAAGTTCAGAAATTTTTTAATTTTAGGCAAAATTTGGTCAATTGGAGGCGTATATATTGGAAAGTTTTGAAATTTTTTCATGAGTTAGACAAAAGGGGGTTCGGCCCTTGGCTCCCAGGGGGGGGGGGCCAAAAACGCTGAGGGGGGGGGCCAAAATCGCTGAGGGTGGGGCGGCCCCCCTGGGCCCCCCCCCCCTGGCTACGCCACTGGCGACTGCTATTCTGACGCAACTCTTGTCCGCTTCATTTAGCAAGCTGAGTTTTCCTATTCGACTGCAAAACTTGTCCCGGGTGTTTGACAAGCTTATTAGCATTTTTCCGCTATAAGATCAGCCAACTTTCCTATTCTACCCACACTGCTGCCCTTGGTGAAAGGGCATTTTTATAATAATGAAATTGGGGTTCTTGAAGCAAAAATGCTTCCCCCAAGGTGCTCTACTAAAAAAAATAGGTCCACTATTTCCCCCCTCCCAAACTGCATTTAACCCGAAAAACCAATAACATTTTTTTCAGATAAAATTCAAAGTCTCTGAATTCTGGGTGAAATTCTCTGAATTTTCTCTGAATTTCTCTGAAAATTATCTGAAATGCCTCTGAAAGTCTGTCAAATGTCTCTTAATGGAAAGGGTAAAAAACATCTGAAAAATCCGTAACCGAAAATGTGTTACAAAAAATTCAGATTCCTGGTTTTCCTTTGAATCAGTCACATCAAATTAAGGTCAAAGTGGGAAAGAATTCGACCCTTCTCTCCTTCGAAATTCTCACATTTCAATCAAATTTGATTTTTGTGTGATTGCAGCTGTGATGATGCAGCACAGTGTGCCGGATCAGACCATGAGCATGTCCGAACGCATCCCGCTGAACCAGTGCAAGAAAGTGTTCATTCAGCGTGACTATAGCAACGGCCTGGTCGTCCGCTTTCAGAACAAAATGCCCCAGGAACTTCAGCAAAAAGTTAATAGTTTTTTCAGATGGGCTGCCCTGTCCCTAGATATGGGGCCGCACTGGAATACAGAGTATATATATACAACGAAGAAGTTTTTGCGTAATTAAGCTTTTTCGAGAGTACTACGTAAACGTAACATAAATGGTCAAAACCAAACGACTCGGTGGGCACAGAAAAGCACAAGAATAAAGTTATGAAACTTCGTTTTGACGTTCTGTATTTTTGGCCTAAGGGGGCATCTGAAATGGGGGGCGCCCTCTTCCGTTCCGATATTTCAGCATCTGCATATACATATTTGCGTATATATGCTTTTCTGGCAGTTTATTTTCAGAAATACATTTATTTCTTCTTCTTCTTCTATATCTGACGTAATCACTTACTATGACGATTGGTGATCTAGCATATTATATGAAACACCTATTTTCTGACTGCCCGGCACACACACACCCTCCCGGCTTAGGCACCTGGACCTGGAGGTAAACCCAACTCTGGGGGTACTCGCGGATGAACCCCTGGCGGTAGTGGACTTGCAACGGGGAATGGGGCGGCTATAGCCGTCCTGGTCATATTGGGCGAGCACAGAGGACCCGGGAAACAACAATTACAACATCTATCATAATATATATATATATACTCACTTTCAGGTGGAAGAGTTTATCTTGGAAAAGACCGTTCGTGAGCTGAACGCGATGTATGAAGAAGCGGAGCGAGTGGGCGTGCCCTCGGTGCTGGAGACACTGCTCTCGTGCTGCACCTGTCATCTGGCTCATCTCTGCATCAGCACTCAGTATACTAAAGTAGGGAGGGAGTGGGAGGGGAGGGGACGGAGGGGTGGGCGTGCCCTCGGTGCTGGAGACGTCTATAAACTTCTTATATCTATATATATTGATTTTACTTACTTTTTTACTTTTTTAGTTTTATTTCAATTAAAGACTATTTTGAATAGATAACTCACTTTGAAATTCGATTAAGGCATTTAGGCATAGATAACTCACTTTGAAATTCGATTTAGGCAGGCTTCAGGCATTTAGGAATTTAGGCTATGTCCTATGAACAGTATATAGCAAAGACCGGATTCGTGCTGATGGAAAATAATTATCTCTAAGCTCTAATCTAGCTTTTTTTGTATTGATGGAATCAGAGATGCACGGGGGGAATTGGTGAGGCGGGGGTGCCCGACCCCTGGCGGAGGGGGGGGGTGGTGCCTAGTTTTGGCCATTTTTTCGGTGACAGCTGAAATTTTTTCGATTTTATCATTTTTGGGGTTTCTGGCCGCAGGCGAAAAATTTCATTTTTTTACGCATTTTTGGGTCACTTTTTTGGCCATCAGAGGTTGGGTGGGAGGTCGAGGGGGGAGGGTGCCGACCCCTCTCAATGGGGGGGGGGGGTGGATGTGCATCTATGGATGGAATGCAATCTTTTAATATTATTGTGCTTTTTTAAGTGTAATTATTTTTAGCAACTGCGAAGGATCTCGGCTTACCTGCAAGAACAGAACGAACAAGTGTATCAGCCCAGGGGATTGTGGATCACGGACCCCATTCAGAGGGGGCTCAGAACGGTATGGAATTGGGGGGCTCATGTACTACTTTGTCTCAGTCTGGAGGGGCTTCCGGCTTGTCCATAATTTTTTGAAATTTTTAACAAGGAACTTGCTCCGACGTTATTGACAAATTGACAATACGTACAAATTTCATGTTTTTTCCTGAAAATGTGCATTTTCAAAATTAGATAATTTTGACAATTTTTCGGCTTCTTGCTCATTTTGACGCATTTCACAGCCATTTGGGGCAAATTTTAATTAAGGCCATTTTTTTGCCCTTGTCCTAATGGTTAAATCTCAGGGGCGACTTGTTTCAGAATCTCAAATCTGGGTAGAATGTAGAGTCATCTGCCTACGTCGGCAACCCGTTATAGCCACTTGACTGGTTAATATGATTGTGATTTTGTTGTTTTTTAGATCGAAATCAGTATCCTAAATGAATCCGCGCCACAGCCTAGAACTGCCTGATTGTTGTGATTAGTCCACTTTTACGCATCAAGTGACAATTAATTAATTATTTAATTAATTAATAATTTTTGGACTGGATAGATTCCATTACTTTATTTGCGACCTTTCTGCTGCTTTTTGACAGTGTTATTGTTATTTATTGATCAATTGTGTTTTATAAAGTTATTTAAATATTATGCTTCGCATTGTTGTAAAATGATGTATTTTTGTTTGTAATTATGGTATTGTTGTATATTCGATGTATTGCACTGTAACTTAATAATTTTACGACTTGATAAACCTAAATTTCACGACAGCATAACGACACATTAACTGGTAATATCGCCAAGCTGTCGCAAAACTTTTACAGATAGTTATGTTGTGTGAGCTCAAGGCGATTTACTGTTTATAAAACCAGGCTCAGGTCAGAATTTACTTTGCTGAGCTGAACTATAAATTTTTATAACATAACTGCTGCCCTTTTGGTAGGCGAATTCAGTTAGTAGTAGCGCAAAAAGCTAGGGGTGGGGAAAATTCCGGTGTTTGTGACCGTTTACACGCGATATTTTACCCAGTTCACTCTTTTGTCTACCGATTTTAACAAAATAAATTTTTCTTATCCACAGCAAACTTACAAGAACCATTTTCCGCTGTATACATTATATATATATATATATATATATATATATAATTAATCCCCGTTTTTGGTTATTGCATTTATGAATCATTAAGATGAAATTTTTAATTAGTTAAGTCAGTGGACATAGTAGTGAACTTGGTAAGATCGTGTCTAATCTTTTATGAATAACGGAAATTCCCCCTATCTTCTTGCTTAGATACTAAAAGATTAAACCCGAAGTAAAGTCTGTAAATTTACAACAAAACAAAGTATTAATAGTTGAATAACTTTATAAACACAAATGGCCAATAAATAACAATAACTATATCAAAAAGCAGCTGAAAGTTTTGCGAATAAACTACTGGTATTCCATTTAAGTCCCGTTACTCCCAAGAATTCTAGGTTTATTAATCTAAAACTATTAATTACAGTACAATATCACTTGATGCATAAAAATGGACCGTAATTACAAACAAAAAATACACAGTTTTACAACAATGCGAAGCATAATATTTAAATAACTTTATAAAACGCGGATTGATAAAATAACGATAACACTGTCAAAAAGCAGCAGAAAGGTCGCAAAATAAATGGAATCTATCCAGTCCAAAAAATTATTAATTAATTAAATAATTAATTAATTGTCACTTAATAGTAAAAGTGGTGAGTCAGCAATCAGGCAGTTCTAGGCTGTGGCGCGATTTATTTTAGGATACTGATTTCGAATCTAAAAAAACGACAAAATCACAATCATATTAACCAGTCAAGTGGCTATAACGGGAGTTAAAAAAAGCGCCAACATAGGCAGATGACTCTACATTCTACCCAGGGATTTGAGATTCTGAAACAAGTCGCCCCTGAGGATTTAACCATTAGGACAAGGGCAAAAAAAATGGCCTTAATTAAAATTTGCCCCAAATGGCTGTGAAATGCGTCAAAAATGAGCAAGAAGCCGAAAAATTGTCAAAATTATCTAATTTTGAAAATGCACATTTTTCAGGAAAAAACATGAAATTTGTACGTATTGTCAATTTGTCAATAACGTCGGAGCAAGTTCCTTGTTAAAAATTTCAAAAAATTATGGACAAGCCGGAAGCCCCTTCAGACTAGAAAACAAAGTAGTCCATGAGCCCACCAATTCCGTTCCGTTTTCTAACCCCCCCTCTGAAATGGGTCCGTGATCCACAATCCCCCTGGGCTGATACACTTGTTCGTTCTGTTCTTGCAGGTAAGCTGAGA
This sequence comes from Trissonchulus sp. WLG1_4, assembly GCA_030248245.1. Classification (NCBI taxonomy): domain Eukaryota; kingdom Metazoa; phylum Nematoda; class Enoplea; order Enoplida; family Ironidae; genus Trissonchulus; species Trissonchulus sp. WLG1_4. Next base: position 77,184 of record JASANF010016526.1, on the reverse strand, counting down.
TCCTTCGCAGTTGCTAAAAATAATTGCACTTAAAAAAAGCACAATAATATTAAAAGATTGCATTCCATCCATAGACGCACATAGGGGGGGTATTCCACCCCCCCCCCCCCCATTGAGAGGGGTCGGCACCTTCCCCCTCGACCTCCCACCCCCCCCCCCCCTGATGGCCAGAAAAGTGACCCAAAAATCCGTAAAAAAATGAAATTTTTCGTCTGCGGCCAGAAACCCCAAAAATGATAAAATCGAAAAAATTTCAGCTGTCACCGAAAAAATGGCCAAAACTAGGCACCACCCCCCCCCCCCCTCCGCCAGGGGTCGGGCACCCCCGCCTCACTAATTCCCCCCCGTGCATCTCTGATTCCATCAATACAAAAAAAGCTAGATTAGAGCTTAGAGATAACTAGATAAGAAAAATGCCCTGCGGAGGAAAAAGGTATAATAGGACAAAATAAATGAGCCGTTTGATTGAAAATTGCTAAAATTTTGCAACGGATGTACACGAATTTTGTTAGTGTGCAAGCGCTAACATACAGTTTCCAATTGTGTTATTGAAACATTCCCTAAAGCGGAAAAGTAAGCTGCTAAAAGTATGGAAACTAGAATTTTTTGGTGTGAAAAATAGGCCGGTTTGCTGCGCCCTATTATTGCGGACACCACGGCTGCAACCCCTTATTACGATCGATTGATCTTTCCGCATGTTTTTATTCAGCCTAACAGACTACGAAATACATAATTCGATACATGCTGATCTTGTATAATACTTGTGGCAAGCCTTTTTTGTAATTCACAGACAGAACAGACGACAAACGACTGTGTATATGAATCCAGCCTACCAATCGTCTAATCGTTTTTTTCAAAAAAGGGGCTATTAAAACTATTCAAACCAATATAAAGCAGCTATAAAAATTCGGCGGCTGCAAAATGCAAAATTCTGGAGCAAAATGGCCTATGTTGTACAAAATTAGTTATGAGTAAACGGAAACCCTATGTAGTTTATTCAGCTGAGCTTTGAGCGTGATTGGTTAATGGCATAATAAACGTAACGTTGTGATTTCCATTTTGCACTACGACAAATTTGTGATAATTTCGTAGTTCGAGTCAAAGCAATCAGTTCTAGCCGGACGTTGTTGTTGGAAAGTATTTTGCAATCTTACATAAAAGTTTGACACCAGTTGCTCGTTCAATGACAGTTTTTTAGCCGACAGTGTCCGCAATAATAGGGCGCAGCAAACCGGCCTATTTTTCACAGTTTCACACCAAAAAATTCTAGTTTCCATACTTTTAGCAGCTTACTTTTCCGCTTTAGGGAATGTTTCAATAACACAATTGGAAACTGTATGTTAGCGCTTGCACACTAACAAAATTCGTGTACATCCGTTGCAAAATTTTAGCAATTTTCAATCAAACGGCTCATTTATTTTGTCCTATTATACCTTTTTCCTCCGCAGGGCATTTTTCTTATCTAGTTATCTCTAAGCTCTAATCTAGCTTTTTTTGTATTGATGGAATCAGAGATGCACGGGGGGAATTAGTGAGGCGGGGGTGCCCGACCCCGGGCGCAAGAGGGGGGGGGGGTGGTGCCTAGTTGTGGCCATTTTTCGGTGACAGCTGAAATTTTTCGATTTTATCATTTTTGGGGTTTCTGGCCGCAGACGAAAAATTTCATTTTTTTACGCATTTTTGGGTCACTTTTCTGGCCATCAGGGGGTGGGAGGTCGAGGGGGGAAGGTGCCGACCCCTCTCAATGGGGGGGGGGGGGGTGGATACCCCCCCTATGTGCATCTATGGATGGAATGCAATCTTTTAATATTATTGTGCTTTTTTTAAGTGCAATTATTTTTAGCAACTGCGAAGGATCTCAGCTTACCTGCAAGAACAGAACGAAAAAGTGTATCAGCCCAGCGGATTGTGGATCACAAAACCACGACTTCAGAGGAGGCTGGGAAACAAAGGTAATGGAATTGGTGGGCTCATGTACTACTTTGTCTCAGTCTGAAGGGGCTTCCGGCTTGTCCATGATTTTTTGAAATTTTTAACAAGGAACTTGCTCCGACGTTATTGACAAATTGACAATACGTACAAATTTCATGTTTTTTCCTGAAAATGTGCATTTTCAAAATTAGATAATTTTGACAATTTTTCGGCTTCTTGCTCATTTTTGACGCATTTCACAGCCATTTGGGGCAAATTTTAATTAAGGCCATTTTTTTGCCCTTGTCCTAATGGTTAAATCTCCGGGGCGACTTGTTTCAGAATCTCAAATCTGGGTAGAATGTAGAGTCATCTGCCTACGTCGGCAACCCGTTATAGCCACTTGACTGGTTAATATGATTGTGATTTTTTGTTGTTCTAGATCGAAATCAGTATCCTAAATAAATCACACAGCCTGAAAGGTTTGTTTGATTTTTGTGATTAGTCCACTTTTACGCATCAAGTGATAATGATTGATTAATTATTTAATTAATTAATAATTCTTGGGAGTTGGGACTGAATGGATTTGGGGTCTTTGTCAACTTTTCAGCTGCTTTTGACAGTGTACTAAAAGTTATTCCACAGTTATATCTACAGCATAGTTTTGGACAATTTACTGATAATATCTTGCCGACATACATGCCGGTGAAACGAAATCTTAATGGAGGTTTTGCAGTCTAATAAGCTGATATTGGTTTTTGGTTTTATGCATAAAAAATTAGACATGAGCTGCCCCAACAGGTTTACGATCGCCTCTGGCCAACGTACTTAAAAATTACAACTTAATGCTTACTGAATGTTTTTACCGAAAAGTGGGGCTCTACTTGCGCTAATATCAACTGATTTTCCCGACCAAAAGGGCAGCAGTTATGTTATAAAATTTATACTTCAGCTCATAAAAAGCAAATTCTGGCCTGAGCCTTCGTTTTAATAAACAGTAAATCGTGATTCATTAGTAAAATTGATGTGACAGAAAATGCGGTACAGCCTTTATTTCACACAACATAACTATCTGTAAAAGTTTTGACGACAGGTTTGTAATATGTCGTTATAATGTAATAAAACTTAGGTTTATCCAGTCATAAAGTTAGTTATAGTCATTTATTTTAGTAGCATAGTGAATTTCTCCACGTTAAAAATATGTAATAACTATAAGTGACTTTAACTTAACTAAGACTTCACTAAAAACATAGTGGAAATTCCCACGCAAGTTGTGTGAAATATTGACAACCTGTCGCAAAACTTTCCCACTGAACCAAGAAGCTTTGTTTAAACGCAAGGCTAAAACCCATTACTTTGTATCAGCATTACTAATAAATTGGGACTGATCTTTTGCAAAAGCCCAGCAGGAAGTGAATAAACATTATTGTACAACTATCATAGTTACAGTGCAATACATCGAATATACAACAATACCATGTTACAAACGAAAATACATCATTTTACCAAACGAAGCATCATAGTTGAATAACTTTAAACACAATTGATCAATTAATAACAATAACACTGTCAAAAAGCAGCTGAAAGGTCGCAAATAAAGTACTGGAATCCATTCAGTCCCAACTCCCAAGAATTATTAATTAATTAAATAATTAATCAATCATTATCACTTGATGCGTAAAAGTGGACTAATCACAAAAATCAAGCAGTTCTAGGCTGTGGCGCGGATTAGTTTGGGATACTGATTCTCGATCTAGAACAACAACAAAATCACAATCATATTAACCAGTCAAGTGGCTATAACGGGTTGCCGACGTAGGCAGATGACTCTACATTCTACCCAGATTTGAGATTCTGAAACAAGTCGCCCCTGAGATTTAACCATTAGGACAAGGGCAAAAAAATGGCCTTAATTAAAATTTGCCCCAAATGGCTGTGAAATGCGTCAAAAATGAGCAAGAAGCCGAAAAATTGTCAAAATTATCTAATTTTGAAAATGTGCGCGCGTTCAGGAAAAAACATGAAATTTGTACGTATTGTCAATTTGTCAATAACGTCGGAGCAAGTTCCTTGTTAAAAATTTCAAAAAATCATGGACAAGCCGGAAGCCCCTTCAGACTGAGACAAAGTAGTACATGAGCCCACCAATTCCATACCGTTCTGAGCCCCCCTCTGAATGGGGTCAGTGATCCACAATCCCCTGGGCTGATACACTTGTTCGTTCTGTTCTTGCAGGTAAGCTGAGATCCTTCGCAGTTGCTAAAAATAATTGCACTTAAAAAAAGCACAATAATATTAAAAGATTGCATTCCATCCATAGATGCACATAGGGGGGGTATCCACCCCCCCCCCCCCATTGAGAGGGGTCGGCACCTTCCCCCCACGACCTCCCACCCCCCCCCCCCCTGATGGCCAGAAAAGTGACCCAAAAATGCGTAAAAAAATGAAATTTTTCGTCTGCGGCCAGAAACCCCAAACATGATACACACGAAAAAATTTCAGCTGTCACCGAAAAAATGGCCAAAACTAGGCACCACCCCCCCCCCCTCCGCCAGGGGTCGGGCACCCCCGCCTCACTAATTCCCCCCGTGCATCTCTGATTCCATCAATACAAAAAAAGCTAGATTAGAGCTTAGAGATAACTGATAAGAAAAATGCACTACGGAGAAGGAAAAGGTATAATAGGACAAAATAAAATAGAGCCGTTTGATTGAAAATTGCTAAAATTTTGCAACGGATGTACACGAATTTGGTTAGTCTGCAAAGCGCTAACATACAGTTTCCAATTGTGTTATTGAAACATTCCCTAGAGCGAAAAAGTAAGACTGCTAAAAGTATGGAAACTGAGTGAATTTTTATGGTGTGAAAATGTGAAAAATAGGCCGGTTTGCTGCGCCCTATTATCGAGAACACTATTCAGCTAAAAAGAGACTTGTCATAGAACGAGCAACTAGTGTGAAAACTTTTATGTACAAGATCGCAAAATACTTTCCAACGACAACGTCCGGCTAGAACTGATTGCTTAGAGCTCGAACTACGAAATTATCACAAATTTGTCGTAGTGCAAAATGGAAATCACAACGTTACGTTTATTATGCCATTAACCAATCACGCTAGAAGCTAAGCTGAATGAACTAATCATTAGGGTTTCCGTTTACTAGTAACTAATTTAGTACAACATAGGCCATTTTGCTCCAGAATTTTGCATTTTGCAGCCGCCGAATTTTTATAGCTGCTTTATATTGGTTTGAATAGTTTTAATAGCCCCTTTTTTGAAAAAAACGATTAGACGATTGGTAGGTTGGATTCGTATACACAGTCGTAAGTCGTATGTTCTGTATGTGAATTACAAAAAAAGGCTTGCCACAAGTATTATACAAGAATCAGCATGTATCGAATTCTATGTATTTCGTAGTCTGTTAGAAGCTGAAATGAAAACATGCGGAAAGATTCAATCAATCGTAATAAGGGGTTGCAGCCATGGTGTCCGCAATAATAGGGCGCAGCAAAGCAGCCCTGTTCGCAGCCAAAAAATTCTAGTTTCCATACTTTTAGCAGCTTACTTTTCCGCTTCAGGGAATGTTTCAATAACACAATTGGAAACTGTATGTTAGCGCTTGCACACTAACAAAGTTCGTGTACATCCGTTGCTAAATTTTAGCAATTTTCAATCAAACGGCTCATTTATTTTGTCCTATTATACCTTTTTCCTCCGCAGGGCATTTTTCTTATCTAGTTATCTCTAAGCTCTAATCTAGCTTTTTTTGTATTGATGGAATCAGAGATGCACGGGGGGAATTAGTGAGGCGGGGGTGCCCGACCCCTGGCGGAGGGGGGGGGGTGGTGCCTAGTTTTGGCCATTTTTTCGGTGACAGCTGAAATTTTTTCGATTTTATCATTGTTGGGGTTTCTGGCCGCAGACGAAAAATTTCATTTTTTTACGCATTTTTGGGTCACTTTTCTGGCCATCAGGGGGGGGGGGGGTGGGAGGTCGAGGGGGGAAGGTGCCGACCCCTCTCAATGGGGGGGGGGGGGGGGTGGATACCCCCCCAATGTGCAAATATGGATGGAATGCAATCTTTTAATATTATTGTGCTTTTTTTAAGTGCAATTATTTTTAGCAACTGCGAAGGATCTCAGCTTACCTGCAAGAACAGAACGAACAAGTGTATCAGCCCAGGGGATTGTGGATCACGGACCCCATTCAGAGGGGGCTCAGAACGGTATGGAATTGGTGGGCTCATGTACTACTTTGTCTCAGTCTGAAGGGGCTTCCGGCTTGTCCATGATTTTTTGAAATTTTTAACAAGGAACTTGCTCCGACGTTATTGACAAATTGACAATACGTACAAATTTCATGTTTTTTCCTGAAAATGTGCATTTTCAAAATTAGATAATTTTGACAATTTTTCGGCTTCTTGCTCATTTTTGACGCATTTCACAGCCATTTGGGGCAAATTTTAATTAAGGCCATTTTTTTGCCCTTGTCCTAATGGTTAAATCTCAGGGGCGACTTGTTTCAGAATCTCAAATCTGGGTAGAATGTAGAGTCATCTGCCTACGTCGGCAACCCGTTATAGCCACTTGACTGGTTAATATGATTGTGATTTTGTTGTTGTTCTAGATCGAAATCAGTATCCTAAATGAATCCGCGCCACAGCCTAGAACTGCTTGATTTTTGTGATTAGTCCACTTTTACGCATCAAGTGATAATGATTGATTAATTATTTAATTAATTAATAATTCTTGGGAGTTGGGACTGAATGGATTCCAGTACTTTATTTGCGACCTTTCAGCTGCTTTTTGACAGTGTTATTGTTATTTATTGATCAATTGTGTTTAAAGTTATTCAACTATTATGCTTCGTATTGTTGTAAAATGATGTATTTTTGTTTGTAATTATGGTATTGTTGTATATTCGATGTATTGCACTGTAACTATGATAATTGTACAATGTTTATTCACTTCTGGCCGGGTTTTGCAAAAGATCAGTCCCAATTTATTAGTAATGCTGATACAAAGTAATGCGTTCTAGCCTTGCGTTTAAACAAAGCTTCTTGGTTCAGTGGGAAAGTTTTGCGACAGGTTGTCAATATTTCACACAACTTGCGTGGAAATTTCCACTATGTTTTTAGTGAAGTCTCAGCTAAGTTAAAGTCACTTATAGTTATTACATATTTTTAACGTGGAGAAATTCACTATGCTACTAAAATAAATGACTATAACTAACTTTATGACTGGATAAACCTAAATTTTACGACATTATAACGACACATTGCAAACCTGTCGTCAAAACTTTTACAGATAGTTATGTTGTGTGAGCTCAAGGCTGTACCGCATTTTCTGTCACATCAATTTTACTAATGAATCACGATTTACTGTTTATGAAACCAGGCTCAGGCCAGAATTTACTTTTCTGAGCTGAAGTATAAATTTTATAACATAACTGCTGCCCTTTTGGTCGGGGAATTCAGTTGATATTAGCGCAAGTAAGCCCAATTTTCGGTAAAAACATTCAGTAAGCATTAAGTTGTAATTTTTAAGTACGTTGGCCAGAGGCCATCGTAAACCTGTTGGGCAGCTCATGTCTAATTTTTTATGCATAAAACCAAAAACCAATATCAGCTTATTAGACTGCAAAACCTTCATTAAGATTTCGTTTCACCGGCATGTATGTCGGCAAGATATTATCAGTAAATTGTCCAAAACTATGCTGTAGATATAACTGTGGAATAACTTTTAGTACACTGTCCGTGCATTGCTCGTCTACCTAAGCGAATGCTTCGAGCTTCCCTGACCCAAAATGACATGACAAATGCATCCACGCGGTATAGAATTAGTGATTTTTCCGACAACAAACAATTGCAGTTTGCACTATGTAGTTCATGCATATCGTAATATGTATAAGCTCTGAACAAAGACGACAGCATCGTATAGTGGTTAGAAGGTGTTACTCTGAAACCGAAGGCAGTAGGATCGATTCCCGAGGAAGAATTTTTAGGAAATTTTTTACCATGCCTACGAAACGACAGAATTTACAAACCCAGTACACTTACACTGAAGCAAGCCAGCCAAGCATTTACATAATATGTAGCTAAAATGAAGTAGACGGTTGCGATTTAACGGTGGCGGACGTGTAAAACATACTCCGCACATGAGCACTTGAACGTTAGCAGCACGCTAGGATTTCAAAATCAAAATTAAAGACCTGTTGGGCTGTGGCCCAACAGGAAAAACTAGGGGTGGCGTGTGGGCAAAATTTCGTGTTTGTGACCGTTTACACGCGTTTACACATTTTACCCAGTTCACTCTTTTGTCTACCGATTTTAACAAAATAAATTTTTCTTATTCGCCAGCAAACTTGTTCCTTGCAAGAACGGACCATACCTTCTGTTCCGAAGTGGTGCCAAATAGGAGAATTTTCACAATATTATATTAGTAAAAAATGTTTCCCAAATTTATTTTTCCTCATTTTTTGCTCTTTTCTCACCGGAGCTCCAAAGTGAATTTTAAGGAACGTTTGTGCTATATTGTTTTAATTATTGCGCTGTGTTGACTATTATAGTGTTTTATTTTAAAATAAAACCAACTCTTGTGTGCGTGTTTGTCTACTAAAGTCTGACCAAAAATGCTAATACCAGTGACAAAAAAACCACGCAATTTCATTATGAAAATAGCTACTTGCAGTTATTGCTAATCATTAATCCGGCAACATTTCTTAATGAAATTGTGCTAATTGAAAACCATGGTTTGATAAAACCACCTTTGTGAAATCCACCCGTACCAAAAGTACGCTAATTTTTCCTGTCGGCATCGCAATGCCGACAGGTCTTGACGCTGCTTCTTGCAGCGTACTTTGCGTGCGTTTTGACATTTTGAGTAATGGGTAGTCGAACTTTTGTTATTCTATCCGGCGTAGGCGTAGTTGTCAAATTTTGTTTTATTAATCGTCAAGTTTCATTTGCTATAGGTAAACATACGGCCAGTGGCGTAACGTAGCCAGGAAAAAAACTTCGCGCGGGGAATGATTTTTTATTTTTTTGAAAAATGTTAAAATGCACTTATAATTGAAATTTTAAAGCAAAAAACTACCCATTAGCATATTTCGTTAAAAAACATGCTAATTTTTTGACCAAAGTGGCATTGAAAGTAAAATTGGAATGCAAAACACCAGGGTTGGCAAGTCTCGGATATTTGCAACCGAGACCGAGACCGAGACCACCCAAACGAGACCTACGAGACCGAGACCAGCCCTTGGGTGCCTATTTTGAAGTTTCAATTTTAGAAATTTGAGATACATTGAAACGTGGAAAGTTAGCGAATATATATGTTTGAAAAAGTGACCACTGGGTTGTATGACTTGCGTGAAACTAAACTTTGTAACTACCGGATGCAAGAGAATAATTGACAACCGGAGAAGCGGATTATTTTTCCGCCATTAAGACAACTTTTGGTCATTTTTTGCAAGTTTCGCACACTTCTTAGCCTACCACAAGTAAGGGTTGTAGCATGGCTGCGAGTGCACTCAGATATTTGTATGCACGATGCGCTGGAAAGCTCCGAGTGGAAAGCACGAGTGCGCGCAGCGCACGAGTGCTTTGCACGAGGGCTTTCCAAGCAGAGTTGCATACTAATATCTGAGTGTCAGTGCTAGCCATGCTACAACAGACTTGTCACATGGCCTTAACACCTGTGAAAAATAAAAAGTGCGGTAGCGGTAGGATTCGAACCCACGCACATCTGACTGCCAGATCCGGAGTCAGGGCCGTAGACCACTCGGCTACGCTACCTTGGATGGCAAATGTTTGAATGACAGCATTGAGTTAGAAGTTAGAGTTAGAAGTTACTGCGCAGAATAATTATTAAATGACATTATTATTGATACGGAACAGCTAAGTAACTGGTGTGTATGAGCAAGCCTACATATGTAATTGAAAGGAGACTACAACAGCCCTTCACACTGTACGCACATTAATTTTATCACAACTTGGGTTTTAACTAACTAGTTCTGAAGCAGCCGTGGTCGAGTGTAGGGTTGTTTCAATTATGGAATTATTTTCAATTTCAATACCATTATCAATTTTTTGCCAAAATATTTTCAATTTCAATACCATTATCAATTTTTTGGCCAATTATTTTCAATTTCAATACCATTATCAATTTTTTGTCCAAATATTTTCAATTTTAATACCATTTCAATTTTTTTCTCGAAATATTTTCAATTCAATTTCAATTTTGCAAATATTTTCAATTTCAATTAATTTTCAATTTTTTTAGCGTAACTGCTGAGGCTTTTTTAATAAGTAATATTATGATAACTGGTTCTCTATAAACACAAAAATGCGCGAAATTACACGCACCGCGCACGCACCACGGTACTTAATACTCAAAAGTTATACCAACTATCGCCGAATCGCCGACCCAAAATTTCACAGCCGATTCGATCTGGCCATCTAATCTAACTTAATCAGCGATCCGATTCGATCCACATCACTAGTTATTAGTGACTTTTTCAAATTTTAATTTTTTATTTTTATTTTTATTTTAAATTATTCACCTGACTTGTTTGTAAAGAAGAAAAACAGTTGATTTCGCTGATGCAAAAATTTTTACTCAAAATAGTCTGCATCAGTTTATCTGAGCTGACAAACGAACTTGAGATGGTCCTTTTCTTAACAAAGATCTCGCGAAATTTTGATTGGATGCACCTGATCTAAAATTTTTCCGGTACGTAAGCGTGACCGAAACATTATTTTTGTCATTGGTTGCCCAAACATCAAGCATAATTTTGATACGTTTTTCATACGTCAATGTGTCATGTGGCCCGAGATCTAGCCAATCAAACTTTCAGTTATTCATAATTGCGACTTGATCATAAATGGCTCTTTGCCCCTACAATAACAAAAGTTCAAGCTGATAATAAAGAGACGTACGCTCAATTGAAAATAGTAAGTGTAAGTTATAGAACGATGTAGCGTGCACTCAGTAATTTATACGCACTGTAACGTGAAGCGCCAAGTGCATGAACGAGTGCGCCCAGCGCACGAGTTTATGCACGCGGGCTTCACGTGTTAGTGCGAATAGTTGCTGAGTGCGTGCTACAAAGTGATATAACGTACTTATATTATATCTGTTTTGAAATAAACAGTGCGATAAGTCAATAACTGACATGCACGCCTACAGCAGTGCAATAACTAATGCACGCTGTGAATCTAGCAGCGTGCACTTAGTTATTGACGTTAGTTATTGCACTGTTTTTTCAAGACAGGTATGATATAATTGAAATTAGACAATTTCAATATCAATTACGTTTCAATCATGGCTGCTCACCGACACATGCTACATGCACAAAAAGGCATACAGACAAGACTTCGTTCCAGCGTCAGACATGCTGTGAAGGCAACCAGCCCAGCATAATTGATATTGAAATTGAAAGTATAGTTTCAATTTCAATTTCAATTAAAATATTTTCAATTTCAATACCATTATCAATTTTTGACCAAATTATTTTCAATTTCAATACCATTATCAATTTTTAGGCTAATTATTTTCAATTTCAATATCAATTAATAATTGATATTGAAATTGAAATTGAAAGTGGGTTTCAATGATTAAATGAAATAATTGAAACAACCCTAGTCGAGTGGTTACGATGGATGACTAAGAATCTTGATGATTTGTTGCGCAATGGTTCGATTCTCTCCGTTCTTTTTAAGGTTCTTTCTTACTTCTAGCAAGCGTGCGACAAATTCTTGTGTGCACGCTGCGTCGACTTCGCCAATGCTTATCGTGTATTCAGAGAGTGCAACAAATCTCTGAGTGCACTCTTGGGAGTTACGTGATTAGAAGAGTAGCACGTATCAGAGATTTGTAGCACGGCCAATTACATAGAGGCCATGTGACAAGGGGTTTTGTAGTGCTGTAGTGCATACTGCATACTTATGTAGGTTGGCACTTTGGCACGCTAACGTCGGTGTTAGCGTACCTAGAATCGTCCGTGCTGGTGAAGTTCTGATAGTAGCACCATCACGGACCATAATAGTTTCTCCCGCTGATATGTACAGTTATGTGGGCTAAGGTTTGATGCCCCAACCACCCCAATACCCCATAGCCCAAAATTTAGTGATTGTGACTAGGTTTCTTCAGATCCTTAGGGTGGGATTCACAAAGCGCGTTTAACTTAGACCCAGTCTAAGTCTTAGACTGCGTTTAAACGCAGTCTAGCTAAACGAACGTTTAGACGTAGTCTAAGTCTGCATATGATTAGCGTGTAAATTTTGTTCTATTTTCGTGTTCTAAATTTGATTACGTTCTATTCCTGATTCACTAGCTCAGTCTAAGTTAAACGTTCGTTTAACTTAAACGCCCGCTAGTGTTGATTTTAGACTAGCCTTTTGGCTAGTCTAAGGTTAGTCTAAGTATAAATTCATTATTTTACTTAAGTATTTTTTAACATTTTTTGACTTTTATAGTTTTAATTAGTTCTTGTTCAACTTATAGGCTAATAATATCGTGTATTATCATACATATCTATTTTACTTTTTAGCTACTAGTAGGTATACGTTTAGATGACAGTTAATGTGGATGATCTAGTTTGATAATAACAAAATATTGTTTACCATACTGTTTACTTATTCATTTGTTGCTATTAACAGTTCATAAAGCTCTAAAGTTAATAAAGTCAACTACCTAATTAACTTAAATTGATAAAAATGATTAAAAATTACAAAAATTACTGAAGTAATAATTAATTATAATAATAATAGGTATTCGGCTTTAAGAATAATCATACCAACTATAAACTGTTCTCATTATTATCGCTTAGTGCTGTTGCTTCATCTTTGTTATTTTAGCTTGCAACAAGATAGCTTAAGTTTTGAGTATTTTTAAGAGTGTTGTTGTAATTGTTTCAATTAATGTCAATTTTTGATTAATATAATTGTATGTTAAATAGTAAATTAATTATCTTATTTACCAATTGTTAAATTTTCTTTTTAACTACGTAATTAACTTGAATTTTAAATTAACTTTTATCAAAAAGTAATTTTATTACCTAAATTAATAGCATTGTCGGTACGTATTAAAGCAAAATGTTCTGCAATAGAACTGAAAAAGAATCAAATAAAGAATTCTGTTAAACGAGCCCGTTTAACTTAAACGGGCTTTGTGAATCACGTTTAGACTCGGTCTAAACGTTCGTTTAAGTTAGACAAGGTTTCAATTGAAATAGAACATAAAAATCAGATGACACACACTAATCATATCAATCTCTGTGAATCATGTTTAACTTAGACCAACGTTTTAGACAGCGTTTAAACGCAGTCTAACTTAGACTGCGTTTAAACGCGCTTTGTGAATCCCACCCGTTTTGACATGCGTTAAAAGGTTGGGCTTGAGAAAGTTCAATTAGACAGTTTAATTTATAAACTGCCATTCAGTTGCAGAAGCCAGCACATTTTAATTACAAATCAACTACGAAGTTATGACTATTTGCTTAATGATGGTCAGTATTTTTACTATTTGACATATAGGATGCTTGAAAAGTTCCACATGCGAGCGAAACATCGCTTAAAGTCAGACAACTCATTCTAGCTCAACCTTTAGCTAAAAACTCTAGATTGATAAAAATAGACGGTGTATAATACAAACTTCAAATTTGAAGTTAGCCAAAATTTGCCGGTGAACTGACATTCCATTTCTGTAGCAAACAGTTTTCTACCTTTTCATGTTTGGAATTCCATTCGGAAACTGAAATTTGAAAAAAATCTTGAAAAAATTTTGAAAACTTTAAGTGTCATCTGAAATACCGAGACCACCCTATGTCAGGTCTCGGTTTTCCTACCGAGACCGAGACCAGCCTAGTCTCGGGTTTTTTACGAGACCGAGACCGAGACTGCCAACCCTGCAAAACACCGAAAATTTTAAAACTAATGACCGGAAAAGGTCCCGAAGCTAACAAGTTTCAAAACTTTAAGAAGACTTTTTTGACATTGAGCTGCAAATTCACAAAAATGTCAAATTTTTGCTACAATAAACAACTAAAACGATACACTACACTGAAGTTCTTGGGGGTCACGTTACCCGACCCCTCGTACGGTCAGGGGGTTACCAAGGTGGGGGTAAAAGTACCCGTGGGCGGGACCCCCCCACAGTTAGGGTCCAAGAATATTACCCCTGAGAAAATTGACCCAAATGACCCACGAGCATGAGGTTAGCTCCTAACGAGAAAACAAATAATAGAAAGAACCACGAAAACGAATGGGTTGCCTCCGGCTCTGCCGGGGTTCGGGGTTGGCACCCCAACAACTTAATTAAACAGTATCAGACGTACCAACGGAAATAAGGCGACAGGCACAAACTTTGCGAAAGTGATAAAGGCAGCAGAAAATTTTGCATAAGATTGCTGCTTGTTTGAAAAATTTCAATTTTGCGTATTTACACTTTACGGCACTCTTGTTCACCCCGCGATTTTTTGGATGAGGGTCCCATTCCCCCCACATCTTCAATGTATGCCCAGAATTGACACAGCAAAGCGTAATACTCCAGTCTGTTTTGAGTACTAAGCTATATTTGGTTCCCTTCCTCTCAACGGCACAGTAGTCCATTTGCCCTGAAGTAGGATAACAGTGGCCAATGTGAATTCAGAATGACCTTTAAACCATTCACAAACATCAGAGAAGTATTAGTTCGGCTCATTTTTTGGGTGACGATAGTTGAGGTAAATTCCAGGGCAAAAAAGTTGAACCATTTTCATTTAAGTTAAAGTAAAGGCCACTGCTTCAATTTGAGTTAAAGTTACAGTTAAAGTAAGGCTCAGGCGTCAATTTAAGTTAAAGTAGACCGAAAATCAATGACTTTTATAAAACTTTTTTAAAAATAACTAAAGTTAAAGTATATAAGATTGCGTTAAAAGTAAGACCAATAACATTTTTGCAGTTAAAGTTAAAGTAAGACCCCTAAATTTTTTAAATTCAGTTAAACTTTTTTGCCCTAGTAAATTCTCGACCGTATACCTACAAATGATAGCTCAAACACATTCGGCAAATTTTCACATCAGCTGACCGAAATTTGTCCATGTCCCTGTGTCCTTACGGACAAATATGAATCGGACTTTAAGGTTCACCTTTATCCAAAAACAAACTGAATCAAGAACGAATTTATTATGCCAAAACAGTACCAAAAATAAACAGTTCAACAGAATACACCTGCAAAAGCCAACCCGTGTCGGTTTCTTGAACTACAATTTTGAGCAAACATGTAACGGGAACAAAAACAAAATTCATCTTCGCCTCTGGCCAAATTTCGGGGACACTTCCTTCCTGTCTGATAAATCAAAAACAACTGTTCTAACTTTTCGAATAAACTAGCAAATTTTTAAAAAATGCCAATTTTCTAAAAAATATAATTTTTTACAAACGTTTACTCAGACTTTCTGGGCCCTCCCCAACAGACCCTACCCCAAAGCTTACATGTATTCTCTCCTCATGTTAAGCAAAAATATATGTAGGACGTATGGAAATTTCATCAAGAAGTAAAATAGCAACTATAGTCATACAGATATATATCCATAAATTCCCTCTAAGTTGAAATACATAGGTTTTTCAAGACGATTGTTGCAGACACAAACGTTTTTTAAAATTATCACTTCATATTCTTTAGGTATATACATAGGTATAATTGTACGACATTTTACAATTAGGAACTACAACACTATTGGTGGTGCGATTCTTTCGTAACTTTCCTGGCTGATTTGTCAACCGGCTGTTAAGTATGAATCGACGCTAAAAAACTTTAACAACAGTCATTAAATTTACGACCAAATGGGGCAGGTATATAATTCTGTATCAGTATCATGCACTTCGCTTATTATATACTCTTCGTAAACAAATAGGATATTATATATAATACTGTAAAAAATAACAATAGCGTAACAAAATAACGATAGTTAACTAACTATGCACATTAAAGGCAGTAATATATAAGGCATATCATAAACTTTACAAATACAAAGCAACAAGTATTTGGGGTAAATAGATTTGATCTTAAAGCAACGAAAAACAAAAAAACAATGAATACAAAAAACAGCTAAAGAATAGCTGACTCGGTCCTGACACGTTTTAATATGTAAAGTTTTCATAAAGTAAATTAGCAACTTTTTCCCTACAAATTTTTAAAATAAAAGTAGAACATAATCGGAGATATTATTGAAAAAAATAAAACTATTCAAATTCAGTTTAAAACATAAATTTACTTCAAATTTAAGGCTTCTAAATTTTTTATAAAAAATTGAATAATGAAATACAAAACAAGCATAAACACAAAAAACATGACTTGACGTTGACCCAAAAAACATGTTGGAACAAATGACTTTACCCGTAGGTCAAACAAAATAATATTATGCAAAGGCTATAGTACTTGTGCAAAAGTTTAGTCAAGCCTAGTTCATACTTGTCCGTAAGCGTGTTCGTTTGTCCGTAAGCAAAAAGTTTGATCAGCTGTTGCAGAAAAATAGAGTTTTTTACAGCCAGCTTTTGCTACGAACGTAGTCTACTAAAGTCTGACCAAAAAATATTAAGCAATTGAGAGAAAACAAGTGGCGGAATTTTAGCTCTAGAGCAGCCACTCGCTCTACTCTTGATGGCTGAAATTCGTTCTTTTCGCAATGAATTCACATGTTTTGTTTTTTAGTGTTCAACTTTTGGTCAGACTAAAGTCTGAGAAAAAATAGTTGCACTACTTGAAAGTGATTTTATTACGAAAAAATAGATTTTGACTATCAAGAGTACACCAAGTAGTCGCAGAAGTCACACCACTAAAATAAATAAGTGGCACAACTTTTTTGTAAGACTTTAGAAAATGTAGATGTGTAATGTCTACAAATGCGCTGAAACTCATGCGTGCATCTGTATCAGTTTTCCTACATTGAGTTACAGACATTTTTCACGGACACGACAAGCATGAACTAGGCTTAACTGGCATATTTTTAGGCTAAATTTTATGGGAGGGGGGGGGGCAGCCCCCCATGGATGGGGGGACGTCGACCAAAATGGGGGGGGGGGCGCACCAAATTCACGATAAAACACTATTTTTACACGAAAAGTTGGCTATTATACATTAAATGTTACGATTTCATACGTTATTATAGCTACACTAATACTGAATTTAGCAAAAAAGCACCAAAAAACCTGACGAACACGACATCGCTACAGCTAAAAAGTCGCTAAAACATCCTTCCGGAAAAAAATTTTGGGCTATGGGGGGCACCCCATCTGAAATGTGGGGCTCAAAATGGGGGGGGGCTCCGGTCTAAATGGGGGGGGGGCGCCGCCCCCCCCCCAGCCCCCACCCCCACTAAAAATATGCCAGCTTAAGGGTCCTATACAAAATTGGATTTGGCTAATACGAGGGCAAGATTGAAGTAATGTAGCCACTTATAAATTTGCAATTTTCAGCTTACTTTTAAGGCTGCGTTGATTCATTTTATTGCTTTCTTTAAAAACGCCGTATCAATAACCACAAATTTGAATCTAATTTGATAAATCCAAAATTGAATACGACCCTAAGGCAACAGATATAAGCAAAAAAACACACACAGCCGCATTTGTAAGTTGGTCCACAACAATTACATTATATTGGTCTTGGTCAAACAAATTGGTGTTGATGGGTGAAATTCAACACATTTCGTTGGAAGACAATGTTCTTAGCATTATTTTCTTAGGGCCTTATCCAAAATTGGATTTAACGGATTAAATTAATTTTGCTAATAGCGGAGCACCCGGCTGAAATTTTGCCCCACATGGCTCACATACGGTACCTCGGTGTGTGCCAAGTTTCAATAAATTACGTTTAACTGACGCTGCGTTCTTGAGGAAATAATGTTAAATCTCATCCGATAAATCCAATTTTGGATAAGACCCTTAGGGACAAAACGACAGGAACAAGCATAAACCGGGCTAAGCTTTACCGGACCAAAACCCGCAATTATTATGCTAAGCCACAGTCACACCCAAAAAGACCACGCGACCCAAAAAGTCACAGCCCCTTGCTAAGCCGACGGCAATACCTGCAACCCGCAGGCGCGCCACGCATACTGCTGCGAGACGTCGCCAAAGGGGAAGGCGCGTATACGTACTCTGGCCCCCTCTAGGTCACGCAGACTATCCCAGGCCGGCCGGCCTATGCCCACGGCCCCCACTTGTATCATTCCCAGACGCGCTGACCAGGCCAGGCCGCGATTGGCCCAGCTGCGTATAAACTTGGCCTCGGTTTCCACGCGAGGCCAGACTTTTTGGGCCCGCCAGGCACCCCCCCGACACTCGCGGACCCCCAGGAATTCCACCGGCAGGCCGGGCACCAGAATGAGGGGGGCTAGGTTGGGCGCTACGGGGACGGTGCGCAGGGAAAAAGGCACTCGCTGGGGCCCCCCCTCCCCCTCTAGCCCAGAGCACCAGATTAGACCCTGTTGGCTGTTGGTCCAGTCTAGACTGTGTATTTGGCCCTGAAAGCGACGCCGTAGGTAGACGGCCTCCAGGGGGGTGACGGAGAGACACAGCCAGTCCGGGGGGGACTCTGACGCAGGGGTGACCTCGTCACTGACACTGCTGACGCTGTCAACCTCTCCGTTGCATTTCTGAAATAGCCAGAGATTCAAATTAAGTCAATAATTTCGCTTAATTTAGTTCAGGACAAATTAAGTAGTATCTAATAATTATTAAGATAAATTTTTTCAAGAAATTTATATATATATATATATATATCTATATATATACATATATATATATATATATATATATATATATATATATATATATAAACTCCACTTTTTGATTGACATCTGTTGAATTTAAGGTGGCACTTAGGGGAACAGACCTTGGCGACTAATTTTTTTCAACATTTTTGTTTACCATGTCTTCAAAAAACTGTTCAGAATGAAGCGCTTTCAATTGATGTGCCCTGAGCGATAAAAAAATTTTCGAATTTTTTGAACAAACTGGAAGCCGAAATTAGCCGGTAGTCTTAGCTCTAAATTGATGTATTTAAACATGTAAATTTGTTGAAGCTTTGCTGAGCTAGTATTTGGCAGCGAAAATGGCAATTCACAAATGAATAACCTAAAAAGCTGATAAATTGTCAAATTTTTGATTTATTTAACTAAAAAATTGAATTGCATGGCTTCCGGAAACTTTTTCAGCGGAAATATAAAGTGCTAAAAAGGACCAAAGCATCGGAAATATGAAGTGCTAAAAAGGACCAAAGCATACATGTAACGGTGTCAAATTTTTTTTGGGAGGGGGGCGGGGCGTCTTCGGCACAAGTTTGGGGACTGTCCCCCTCATCGACCAAAAATATACAAACTTTTGCAACATTTTCGCAAAAAAGTGCCATGTTTACTAAATTTTGCCCTAAATTCTTATTAAATTTTCGTGACACTTCCCGCCCAGCATACATGTACACGGGGTCTCGGTCTGGGGGGGGCTTGTTCCGGATTTTTCGAAATTTTAGGGGGGGCTTGTCCCGACTTTTCGGGGGGGGGTTGAACTGAAAAAAGCGCAAAAATGTCCAATTTTGGCCTAAAAATGTGATTTTTTAGGGAAATTTGGTTATTTTTAGCAATTTTTTAGTTTTTTGGACATTTATTGAAGCATTTTTATAGCGATCTGGGCCAATTTTTGAGTTTTCGGGCACCAGCACCAAGCAGGGGGGCTTGTCCCGATGGGTCAAATCTGAGGGGGGGCTTGTACCTGAATCTCAAATCTGGGGGGGCGCCCCCCCCCAGACCCCCCATCATGTACATCTGTGCCCCCGAGGCTCCTTACATGTATGGTACGGACCAAAGGACAATTATAGCCGAGGACAAATACAACTACCACAATTACTGACCCCCTCCTCCTGGTTGGCCTTCCCCTCCGCACTGGACTGTGTCAAGGCCTTGAGCACCTGCTGTGCCGGTAGGACACGCACGGTGGCCTTGTGACCGGGACGCAGCTGGGGGTTCCCACAGGGGGAGTGGGACATGGCCTGTTGGGCTCGGGTGCAGTGGACCACATTGGAGCAGGGGAATGATTTCTCACGGCTGCAATAGTATATATAGATTAGAAATTAATATAAAACTTAACACTTCGGCTTCGGAGCTGGGACCACAGATGTACATGCAAGTATATTATGTGCAACCTACCCCCCCCCCCAGATTTAAATGGAGTCTGGGGGGGGGCAACCCCTTCTCAGATTTAAATTCTGGGACAAGCCCTCCTCAGAAATGACCCATCGGGACAAGCCCCCCTGGTTGGTGCTGGAAAAAGATGTCCGAAAACTCAAGAACTGCCGCAAATTGCTGTCAAATGTCCAAAAAGCTAAAAAATCGCTAAAACATCCAGAATTCGCTAAAAATTTCCCGCAAAAATTCGATTTTTTTGTGGTTTTGTCAGGTCAAGCCTCCTAAAAATAAAACAAGCGCCTCTAAAATTTCGAAAAATCCGGGACAAGCCCCCCCAGACCGAGACCAGGGACCATTCCTTTACCGGATCAATGGTTAATGTTAATCAGACTGACCAGTGAACGGATTTAAAAAATGCGTAAAAATGCCATTCTGAAACCTCCGGCATAAACGGACTTTCCAGTGTCTCATTTGAGTGAGCAATGACCAATTTCTAAGTGTCCCATAAAAAGGGTATTCCTAATGGTTCCCCCCGTCCCACTAAGTGACCCACCCGGCACCCACCCATTGCCACTGGCCGGTGGCTCCATGTCCAGCGTCCATCCGCCCATGTGGTGTGGCCTGAGCACAGTGGCCCTTCGCTCCTGAACCCAGTCCCACCAGGGCTCTTCCTCCGGTCCCACAATCAACTCCACCACGCGCCACTGGTTCCCACCCCCGCCCCCGCCGTTCCAGTCTCTCCCACCCGACTGCGCACTGTGCTGCTGATGCGTCTGGGCGTGATCCACACACTCCGCTATATATTCCACCTGAAAGGACATTACTAGGTATAATTGTAAGATAAAGGTAATCCCTGAACGTAATGTTCTGGCTAATCAAGCCTTTGGGTGCGGCGCTTATCTATGTTTCTTGGCCCTGGAGCGTCAACGAAGTCACCTCATATAAAGGGGTGGGGGGCAGCACCTCAGATGTACATGTGGGTCTAAGGGGGCCAACCGCCCCCCAGATTTCATATTCCGGGACAAGCTCTCCTCCTTGTTGCAGAAAAGATTCGAGAAAACCCAGAACTTGCGCCTGATCGCGGTAAAATGCTTCAAAAATGAGCAAAAAGTGAAAAAAATCGCTAAATATATTACAAAAAGTTTTAGGCAAAAATTGGAAATTTTCGCATTGTTGTCAGTTCAAGCCCCCGAAACGTCGGAACAAGCGCCACTGAAATTCCGAAAAATTCGTAACAATCCGTCTCCCCAGACCGAAACCTCGTGTACACAATATATGCCCTCAAGGCTTTCACTTTTGGTGCCCCCCCACATTTGACGGTCGTTCTCTCTTTTGGTCGCCCCGCCCACTATTTTGGTCCTTACCGCCCCCAACATTGGTGATTCCAGTTTTACAGTTTATACCGCTCCACTTTAAAAATAAAAAAATGCCAGTAGTGACTCAGTTGGTTTTTGTAATTATCTTACAGAAGCTTTTTGAATTGTCTTTTCATACCGAATGGTAAAGAAAAAAGTCTACTAATTATTTCTGCGATCTTACAATCATTCCCGGCAGAATAAATCTGCTCAAATCGAAGGCCGGCAGGCGTCCATTGACAAAAGTGGTCAGGAACACTTGCAATCGCTTTGGCAGTCGGTGGTGGGGGCTGGGTGGTTTGTCCGTGGTGGGACTAGTGCCCCCCTCGTTTGTGGTGGGAGCCCCAGAAGGGGGCAGGAGGGGCTGCAGGTATCCCACATGGGGACAAACGCTGGTCACTCGCGCACGACCCACCAGAGACATGGGACGCTGAAAAAATGACGGCTTTTTATAGTTTATTAATGGTGCTCAAACCAAATTTAACACGGAGGCCGTGGGGGTCCGGGTTAGAGACCCCCTGCTTTTTAAGTTGATGCAAGGGCAAGCAAAATTAGAGGCCAAGGTTTACCATTTTTACTTTAAAGCCTGACTCAAAATTGAGGAACCCCGAGAAAAAACAGGTGGCGTGATTTTTGTGACTACTCGCTGTACTCTGGATGCCAGAAAATCGTTATTTTCGTACTCAAATCACGTGTTTCATTTTGTCTCAGGGTCCAGCATTTTTGGTCTGACTTTAGAGACGTCGAATCCGCCTCCAAAAATGAGTCATACTTGACCCGATCAAAAACTCTTGGTTCAGGCAGAATCATCGTCAGTTTTGGTTGGTAAAACCTGAGTTCTCAATTCCAGTTTTGGTATTCAGTTTTTTAGAATTACGTTATAAACGTATTCAGTCAAAACTCAAAACCAAAATCAATGAAACAATGTTCGTCTTGAAGTTCCAGACAATTTTCCTTGTGTTTTTCTTTCTTTTTTCCTGTATCTTCCTTTTTCATTGCGAACTTGAGAGGTCCGTATAAGGTGTCTACAGCGTTTGTATTTCTAACTATCGCAGAAACAGTTTTCACGCAACTTTGTACGAGTGCAACGAACCGAAATATTCAACAAAACAGTAGACAATTTGACTCCACGACCAAAATTGAAAAATTAGATACTTATTCTATTCACACAAAACTGACATTATTACGGAAGTCAATCTACTAACAAGTTTGAAATAGAAAAAAATGTCGCCTATATATTAAAAATAGAGCGGACAATGTCAAAACTGAGCGTTCTCAGACATCATACACGATGAGGGTAAATTTTAGGGTATTGTTGCTCTATCAGGGGGGTGCCCAAAATTTGACCGGAGAGCCGCCCCCCCCCAAATGCGGATCCCATCTCATGTATGTCAAACATAGCTAATTTGCTCAAAACGGCTTGAGTACTAATGCCAATTGTGGTATCTAGAGTACACAAGCAGAAGTGTCACATGCCCCATGTCGCTTAGCGTCATAAAACACCAACCCACTCTTCTGCGTTCTGCCATATTTCAAGTTGGAGGGGGTTGGGGGGGGGGGCGCTCTCATTTGGCGCCGATCTCTCCCCCCGAAAGTTACGATTTCCCTTCATAGCTTAAAATTGTCGAAATCGCGCTCAGTGAGCCAACCCCCACACCGATTTTTTCAGCCGTCAATATTGGGAACCTCCTGAAATCGAAAATCCGGAGGGACGGGACTATACATGTAAAGGGGTCAAAATTTTGGGGGGCTCTCCGAGCAAATTTCCTCTGATTGAGCAAAAATACCCGCTACTGCGAAATTTTGTAAAATTTTCCCAAAATCCCAAAAAAGTGCCATTTTTACTCAATTTTGCCCAAATTTTTGGGACTCTCCCCCCGGCCCTTTGATTTTGGGGGGTCCTCCCCCCATCCCCCCGCTCACACATGCATGGATAGGTCTCAAAAATCATGGCAAAGGTGGTTAAAAATGGCGCTTTTGTCGAGAAATATACAAACTTTAGGTATCAGGGGGTCTTCCTCAAAGTTTGACCAATACCAAACTTTTTACCCTGTTATAACTTTATGGTCTTCATATCACTCTTATACAGAGTACAGCCCACAATCAGCTAGCTACCAAGAATTCTGAGTACTCGACTATAAACTCCAATCCGCAACCTGACGTTACAAAAGTGTCACTCAACACCTGTGACTCATTATTTCAACAAGAACTTAAAATTCCCTAGTATGTTCGTCTATTTACAAAATCAACCTACTTACGTAACACGACTTTCAAAAGTACCCAATGACAATTTATTATACCTCATTTAAAGTAGAACATCTCAAGAAATGCCACAAAATTTTACTGCGTAGTTAGACCGCACAATTCAGCCATTTAATTTTATTGGACATTCAATAACAATGGACAAAATCACAAAAAACCACGATATGTGAGACAGCGCACAATGCTGTTAATTGAACATGGTTCATACTTGTCCGTAAGGATGTCTGTTTGTCCGAGAGAAAAGAAAATGGATAAACTGGTCCAAGAAAATCGAGCCCTTTTTGACTGAAGTTTTATATACCTACCACTGGCGGTCCCAGACTTCGATTTCGGGGGGGGCGGAGGTCTGAAGAAATTTTTTGACTTTTTATAATAGCGTTTTTCAGCTTTACGCTAATTTGTTATACATAACCGCAGCCATATCAAGGGCAATGAATTGAGTCTGTTTGTAGTAAAAACCAGTGGTGTACCCAGAAAAAATAGAGAATTTTTCAATTTTTAGGCCGAATTTGGTCAACTGGTGACGTATCAGAAATTTTTTCCGACAGGAAAATAAAACACATGATGGGAACGTCACATCAGACAGTGTTTTACACAACTAAATGTAGCATAATACACTCGTGTAGACATGCAAATGCTGCATAATGTACTCATGTATACATGTATAGGCTTTGATGCAAGATAATAAGAAGGAACAGTATGCCATAGAGTTGCACGGGTCTGGGGGCGGCAGCCGCCAGAAAAAAATTGGGGGAAATTTTTGATTTTTAGGAAAAATTTGGTCAATTGAGGACGCATCAGAAAAATTTTCCGGCCGGACCATAAAAACCAAAGGGGGGACCCTTGTGTAAAATTTCAGTCGGGGAAAATTTCGGGGGGGGGGGGGGGGGGGGGCGGCCGCCCCCCCCGCCCCCCCCCCTGGGACCGCCCCTGATACCTACGTCTGTAAGGACAATACATTAAGATCAAACGTGCATTGTTCAGCTTGATTCCTACTTGACCGTATCCGCAAAAGGTTGTCCGTAAGCAGTACGAAGAAAACTGTTGCAAACACAAAAAACATGCACTTTTGCACAAGTGTGTGAGAGTCTACCAGTAACTAACAAGTCACTAACTAAAAACCAGCCATAGAAAGTTGCTCACTTTTAAGTTCTTGTTCAGTTTCAAGTAAAAAACTAACATCTTTTCGGATAAGTCTGAAGACTGTGCTTTAAAGTGAGAACTCAGTTTTACCTAGTTCTATGTATAGATAAATAAAATAAAAGATTTAATAAATGAAAACGCAGACATTTTTTGATTGCTTTTATTACTTTTATACTCTTTCTGGCTATGCTTATAGTACCTAAGGTTCGGCAGCTGGTCTCTGTGAAAAATATGCTACTGATTCAACTGGCCCAGTTCATACTTGTCCTTATCCTTGTCCTTAAGCAGTTTCAATAAAATTACATGGCCTAATGACTAATGAGCCAATTTTTTTGTACAGGTAAAAGTTTTGAGGGTCAATAATTCTAGTTCATAAGCAAAAAATCAGACGAAAGTATTTCAGTCATAACTGCACAATAGCTCAAGCAAATTGTCCTTGTCCCTGTCCTTATGCTCTCAAGGACAAGTATGAACCGGGCTTTAACGTCAATCGTCAACGTGATCAGTATATACTGAGTCAAATATACGAAGACACTCAATAAGCAATATAACAGCCACATATATAATATAACATAATCAAGAGTATATATACTAAATCATTGCATGAATGACTGTTTGGTCCATATTATACACATATTAATACGATAAATAAAAACTACTTAATCTAATTTTCAAGTATTTCACAATTAGTACGCTATATTACTATAATATCGTTAACATACTAGAGGTTGAGGCTTCAAGACAGGTAGTTTTAAGTATTTATATTTAAATCATTTACACGTTCTCAAATTAACCAGTTTAGGCCGGAAATGTTTTTCAAGTTTCTTACAGGAATGGGTGCTTAGTAGGGATGTTTTCAGTTATCGAAATCTTAATCAGTTCAGTTAATCAGTTAACTGATTAGGTTAAAATTAGATCAGTTCAGTTATCAGTTAATTTTGCAACAATTTAATCAGTTCAGTTACAGTTAAGTTAACTTAACTGTAACTTATAAATTTAACTGAAAATATTTTCAGTTATTTCTTTAAAAATGCTGTTTTTTTTCCGCGAATCCCGATATTTGCTAAAGTTTTCACGTAGTTTCTAGTAAATTAGAACTTAATTAACTTCTAATTATTAACTATTTAATTACTAATATTTGAATCTACTCAAAACAAAAAACCTCTTGTCAACATGGGATCAAACATTTATTTCAAAACGAAAACTTTGAACTTCTGTAACAACTGCCAAGTTGCAACTGTAAAGCCTGGTTCATACTCGTCCCTAAGCGTTGTCCCTGTCCCTAAGCGTTGTCGTTGTCCCTGTCCCTAGGTGTCCTTGTCCCTGTGTCCTCATGCTTTGTCCCTGTCCTTATGAAATGTCCTTAAGTTCTATAGGGAATGTCCTGGTCCCTGTCCTTAGAGGTGATTGATTCATACTCCTTGAGGACAAGGGAATAATCTTTCTCACATGAACTAATGCTCAAACGTCATTGGATAAAATGCGTTTTGTTTAAAGTACCTTGAAAAAGTTATCAAACCTATTTGTAGGCTGAAAAAAAAGAAAGGACAAAATTTCGAACATGGGATTCGAACTCTGATACATAGTTTGAGGAGCAAAACTCTTTACCACTTGACTACCAGGTCATGTAAATTTGAACTCTAAAACATCTTTATAAACTTTTAGTATATTTCAGGTTGGTATAAAAATTGAAAACCAAGTATTTTTCACGCAAAAATGTGTTAAATAACCCAAAAATAACGATGGAATAATTACCGCAACACAAGCCCACGACATTCTTTCACTAGTAGTCGAGTTAGTCCGTGATTGGCTGTTCATCGTGTCACATGTAGTCACTGTCGTTTTTGATTGGCCGAGTTGCTTAAGGACAGGGAAAAAGTTGAACATTGCTCAACATTGCTTAGGGACATAGGGACAGTCCTTATAGCTGCTAAAGGACATTCCCTAAGCTGCTTAGGGACAAGTATGAATCAATCGCAGCTTAGGGACAGGGAAAAGGAAAAGGACACTTCGGAAGTATGAATTAATCTTTTATAAGGACAGGGACAAACCTTAAGGACAGGGACAGTCCTTAAGGACGAGTATGAACCGGGCTTAAATGACATGAACTCTTGGAAGAATGGGTGCAAAATAATGTCCAGAATAGAATAAAACATAAAACAATGAATCAAATAAAATAACAGGCAGAACCTTAAGTGGTTCTAAATTGGAAATTCAAGTCTGATCATTCATTTAATTGGCGTTTTGTCCTTTCAATGCTTAGCAACAATTCTACAGAGACAAAAACTTGAAGATCAATGCAAAAAGTAAACAAGCAGAACGCCACAAACGATTTTATGCATGTTTCGACGCATAACTGAAAATGATTTTCAGTTATTGCATGTAACTGAAAAGAATATCCGTTAACTGATTTCAATCAGTTATTTAAAACCGAAGCAGTTCAGTTACAGTTAAGTTAACTGCTTTTAGGAATTGTGCAGTTAAGTTATCAGTTTTTAACTGCTTTTCAAAATCAGAGCAGTTCAGTTATCAGTTATTATCAGTTAACTGTAACTGCTTAACTTTAACTGAAAATGAATCAGTTAGCAGTTAACTGAAAACATCTCTAGTGCTTAGTCGATATAGCGAACAATAAGAGTATTCTAGCAAGAGGAACAGTATAAAAGAATTCAAAGAAATTAGTAAAAAATAAAAAACCACGTAATATATACTGAGACAATTTATAATTGGTCAGTGTAATATTATACAATACAAAGGCGATACAGCCATAATATATACATAGCATATATAATGTAATCAAACAAAAAGTGAACATCAAAATCACAACCTATGTACAGTAGTGCAGCTATAACAAAAACTAAGGCCATCTTTCGAAACAGAGAAATATGAATACTACATCTAACAATCGTAATTTAGTAATAAATCCATTCCCCTCCCCTCCGCTGATATATGTGAACACTGAACAGGTATAAGATCAGAAGCAGGTCTCCCCAGAAGAAAGTTTTTAGAAAAAAACGAAAAACACTTTTTTTGAACTTTCCCCTCTTACAAGTGTCTGAAGTTTTCTGCCATTTTTCAGGACAGTCAAAACATCAGATTCAGATGCAGAATTACGTGCCCAGAGCATAGCAGATGTTTTTTAAGGAACACAGGAGGTGACCTAGCTGGGGTCAAATTGGTCTGGTCATCTCATATCTGTCACCCTCCCCCCCCCGACCCTCTCATGTCAATTCAACAACCTTACTAGCCTGTACATTCATTAGACAGATTTGTATTTCTTATTTCTCTGGTGGGAATTAGGCTTAAGTAGGCGCGAGAAACCCATTAACACTACACTGACCTCACTTTTCTGGTCATTACAGTTAACTCAATTTCAGGTAATAATAATCAAAGAAAAGTAACTCAATTTCAGGTAATAATCAAAGAAAAGTAGTTTTAAATAATTTAAATACTAATCGTCAATTTGACAAACTAGCCAACACTAACTTTTCAATTGCTTTGAAATCCACACACATCAACACTGATTATATAATCAGGAGAAACAGCATGACAGTGAAAACGGGTCAGCTTTAAAGAATAGCATGATAAAAAACCACACAGGAATGTATATATAAGCAAAAGCAACACTATTACAATGGAAAACAAGAAAATGCATCATTGTGGAAATATTAAGCCTGAGTTTATTCAGAAACCACAAAAGAGATTGGAAAAGTATCGGAGTGATTTAGTCAAATAAATACCCTCTTAGGGCTCGCGCGTGTTTGTCTGTAAAGTTTCTAGTTTTGCAATATGATTTTTTGAAATGTGCTCAGAGCGCAGCCTTAAAGAAAACTTGATTCAGATCATCTGAATAAGCTCTGTCTTAATGACAATAAATTATATAAATGATAAAAAACAAAATAAAATAATGTACCAAACATTAAAGAATCACACACGTATATAATTTTTTAAAATATATACAAGGATAATCTATCAGGAAAAGAGGAGTAAAAATGAAAATTAATTATCGTAAGTAAAAGGAGAAAAAATGTAAAACCAATAGAATTAAAACAGTTACAATTTATCAGCACGGCAGTACTAATACAAGTTTTAGTTTAGTTTCGCTTTAGTTTAAGCCTTTTTTAAACAATAACAATACTTTCATGAATTAATGAATGGATGAATGATGAATTAATCCGCCCCCCTCACACGCCGTCCAGTGATATAGTACTTGACATAGTTAAAAACAGAAGTAGCTTGAACCTTGTTTAACAAACAACAAAATACTTGACATAATTAAAAGCATAAGTCATGATTGAGGCTACTAATTCTGTCCGAACGCCCTAAGCAGCACAGCCGATTCATAACTGGGTCATTTCTAGCTTGAATTAGACTGATCGTTTAGTTTCGTTTTAGCAGTTTTTTTACACCTCGAACTAACTTCTGGCTCAATATGTCAACGCGATAGCTGGTCTTAACAAAACCAGAAGTGCTCTTGATTTTTTTCGCTGTTGGTTTAATAATATTAAAGCCTCTTCGCTCATAGTTTAACCTCTGTATGAACGGTTGTTCAAACAATGGTCTCAAAACAAAAAGAATTAAACCCCGATTCTGAACCTAAACTAAACGAATTATTGCGATTAAATCAGAGTTACGCGCTAGCAATGAATTAGACGATGTTGAAAATTAAAGCTGTGCCCTTGTGACATTTTTACCATGCTGGCTTACCTTTGTAGACAACTATATATATTATATGCCTGATTTCAAATTAAATTAAAACAAATAAAAGCTATTTTACTTATTCTAGAAATGACCCAAATACTGATCAACCAGCCAAGCTCAATAAACCAACACTACATACTAACATTCTGAGTCTGATAATAACTGTTCGGAGGGTTTAGGTTGGGCTTAGCCCCGCTATTATAGGGCGGTATAGCCGAGTCCAGGGCCATAAAATCGCCGCGATGAATTTCCTGTAGCTCCACATACTTGATTTCATCCTTGATATGGGCATAGTTGGCTGAGAGGCAGATCATGAAGTGGAGTAGCCCCAGTAGGACCAGGATCGAACCCAGACAGGCCAGCACAAACCAGGGACTGGCCGTGTGCGTGAGGGTGCAGAATTTTCGCAGCGACGAGCCGCAGACCAGAAGCGCGTCGGCCGAGGATTGGGCGTGGGTGGTGCCGTTCACTAGGCCAGCAAAGACGGTCAAATCTAGGCAATCCGATTGGCGAGCGCCAAATGTATTGCTGTCGAAGCCTGAAACATAAAATATAATATGGGAGAGAATTGAGGGGCATTTTTTAATCCAATTTAATCCAAGGGCTATATATACCCCAGAGCTTATAGACTACAAAAACTGTATATAATAGACTACTACAACTGAGGACTAGACATGGGCAGCTGAAAGATCTGGGCGAGAGGTGAGATTTAAGTTCTATTTCTCCCGTCCTTGTGTGTGGATAGGTCACTATAAGTTTTCGCATAATCAGAATCATGCTGAATGGTGATGACCTCTGTAACATTGTTTGATGACACTGAGGACAGGTAAGGACAAATTGCGATTACATGTCACACAAACCATCTACATAGTGAATACAACACAAGAACCAAAATATACATAACCATACGCGAGCACAAAGTGTCAAATATTAAGTAGACGAAGGCCATGACCACAGACAAGGCCAACAGGGCCAGCCAGGCCAGATTCAGCAGATAGGTGAGGCCCAGGAACACGGCGCAGGAGACCCGGCCGCCCAGGCGAGCCGTCCAGCCTCGGTAGACATCGCGGCGCGTCTCGCCCGTTCCCAGGGCACCCACGATCACCAGCACCAGGGCCACAAAGCCCATCACCTGGAAACAGAAGATCGACACAATAAAGTCGGGGTAATATCAATATATATACTCATCCTTGCTGCTCTTGTCATACATAAATATACATATACTCAGCCTTGCTCTGTCATATATTACATAATATATTCATCCTTTATCTTGTCATAAATATATATGTATGTACATAGTATACATATGCATACTCATCCCTGCTCTTGTCAAACACCCAAACAATAAACATTAACATATATATATAATATATATATATATATATATATATATAGATATATATATATATAGATATATACATAGTAAGTAATCCTTGCTCTTGTCATAAATACACTCATTCTTACTCTTGTCCCTGTGATTGGGGAGTGGGGTATTTTCAAAATATGACAATTATTTGCCGAAACGGAAATATATATACGGGCATATGCTGGGTCATAAAAAGTACGTCATTGATATATATACTGCGCCAAAATTTGTTTCGTAATTTAGCGAAATAGAACATTTTTCGCAATCGCCAAAATTTTTTGGCAATTGCGAACGTTTTTGCGAAAAAACCCAAACGCAGCGGAAACTGTTTATTCACTTTTCCACAGCAGCCGACAAAAAATTGTTGTTTCAAAAAAATGCTGTGTTTCCATTCACAGACAGATCACAGAACGACAGAATATCCGAAAAACAGCCAGTGAAAGCCACGATTTACAAATGAACAAGACAAATTATCCCACTAGCCATCCATACCGTAGCCAAAATAATGAACGTGATCTGAATGCGATCTAGGAAGGGCATTTCGATCATGAATATTTCATGCGCCTGTCGCACGGAGGCGTTGAGTCCCTGATACATCATGCTGCAGAACAGGCCCACGCCCACCCAGCTCAGCACCAGGGCCAGGAGGGAGGCCCAGGGAATCCGCCCCATGCACTCGGTGCATGCGTCCTCTGCCCCAATCGCGCCGCCGCCTGCCGCCACCATAGCAAATGCAAAGGGGATGAAGGACTAGACAACTGCAAGCATTATATATATATAGTGGAAAAATGTAAACATATACACATGACGGGTAATAGCGTAATAGGGCCGGGAGGGTTGTACTTGTACTTAGCTGTGTAAGAACTAGGGATGTCGCGGATGTGACTTTTTTGACATCCGCGGATGCGGATGCGGATGTTGACTTCTGACATCCGCGCGGATGCGGATCTTTTTAGAATACGTTCTAAACAAATTATGAGCCGAATTTTTGAAAAAATTTTCACCAAAAAATACATATTATACTAGAAATAGCAAGTATGAATGCAAGAATGCAAGTACTAACGAATGAGACTTAGATAAAACAGTTGTGCATTCATTATACATATCGTAATCTTCTAAGCCATGCGCCGCCATCAACAGTTTGTTTAAAACGCTATTGGTTAACTCTCTGCCAACTCAAAGGCTATCGGCGTGACCCTCTGGCAACCTGATGCTTTTGGTTTAGGTTGGTGTATAATCACTAAACGTACTCTGTCAATTCTTTCTAATCTACGAAAGCATGCAAGTAAAAAACTGATAATATTGTTTTGACTTTGACAATATATACTTATTGCCTTACAAGTTTGTAGACTAGTCTCTCTCAAACATGCAAAACTTAGTTCGAATATGCCAGCTATATCAAATATTTGTGAAGCCTACTTTAGAAAAGAGCGAATTGCAACCAACAATGAGGTGAAAAAGCTTAAAGTAAAGTTTCATCCACCGTTTTAAGAGCAAAAATATTGGTATATACATGCACAAAAATCAAAATTGTCGTCTGATTTTCTACATTTTTAGTAAATTTTGCCGAATCTGCAACATCCGGACATCCGCATTAAATTTTTGCGGGTGCGGATGCGGATGTCAAAAAGTTGCGGATCATCCGCGGATGCGGATGCGGATATCCGCGACATCCCTAGTAAGAACCACTGAGAAGCTGGCAAAACAAGTATATATATACCAGAACAAATTATAAAAATAGTGGCACAAATTTCTTCATATTTGTGCTAGATTTGTTTTATCATTTTTAGAATTTGTTCCATTACCAAAGCTCCAAAAAACATGTATCAACTTTTGCACTGCTGACTTCACCACAGCTTGCTTTAGCCAACTTTACATCGACAAAGCATGTGTTAAGAATCTGAACGAGCCTAATATACAAAACATCAGGAAGCAACATTGAATTTTGTTCCGTATAAAGCTTAGCATTTAAACTAAACATAACAACAAAAAATAACATAAATTTCAACCTTATTCCTGTTGCGTGACCTGGCTTGTTCACGTGTGTGAAGTCGGCAGACACTTTGGCCCGTATTCACATACTAAGTGTTATTCACATACTAACGCTAAGCGTTTGCTAAGCGCTAAGCGCTTAAGTATGTTTAGCACGTTAGAAGTTCAAGCTTGTGAATCACACTTAGCGCTTAAAAGCGCTAACACTAAGGCCCGTATTCACATACTAAGTGTAACGCTTAAACTTAGTGTTTACACTAAGTGTTAGCGCTTATAAGCGCTAAGTGTTATTCACATACTTAGTGTTTATTTAAGCGCTTAGCAAACACTATATAACGCTTAACTTAGCGTTTCAATTTTGTATTCACATACTTAAAATTTAGTGTTTGGCTTAGAATTAAGCGCTTAAGTTTAGGGACCTCGGGAGCTCCCTAAGCGCTAAGCGCTTAGTTAGTGGATGGTGTGGGGAAGGGGTAGGGAGAGTGGGGGAGGTTCTTGGCCGCCATGGGAAGGAAGGGCATGCAATTTACGATATATTAGTGACATTTTCCGACCAATTCGATCCATTTTGCTCGTTTAATCGCCAAAAATAAAAAATGCACTTTGTTGTCCAAATTTGTTTTTTTACATTTTTGAATAGAGCATTTTAATCGAAGTAATTTTTCTTCAAGAAATTCTATTTGAAAATTTATATTTTTCACGATATGCCCCCTGAAACATGTAGAGCTGATTTTGCATTTTTCAGGAATCCACCTGCTGAAAACATTTTTTACAAATGTATAGTTCGAGAAAAATATACATTATTAATAAGGAATAGTAATTTAAATAAATCTATAATCGGATATATAAATACCAAATGGAAATGCCGATAAATAACGAATGCCGAGCAAGGAGCGCACTCCAAGCCAAAGCCAAAACTAAGCACAAAAGTTGCTAAACGCTAAGTTTAGTATAACACTAATTTTTAAGCGTTTATTTTGTGAATAACAGTTTAGTACAAATTAAGCGCTAACACTTAGCAAACGCTTAGCGTTAGTATGTGAATAACTCTTAGTATGTGAATTCGGGCCTAAGTGTATATCAGGGTTGGGCACCGGAAAAAAACTCCCGGAAAAAAACGGTTTTTTTCCGTTTTTTTCCGAGGGGTCGGAAAAAAACGGAAAAAAACTCGAAACTGATAAGTTAGTCCAGTAAAGGTTAAACTTGCACAAGATGCTTAAAATCGTTTAGAAAAATAAAAGTAAGACGTTTTTGTGACTAATGAAGGTTATTGAACTAGTTGGCAATGGGTGGAGGGAACGATACTGAGTTCAAATTTTGATATTTGCGTAACCCTTCATGAACATGGACATACACGGTTTATTGAGAAGCTATGAAGCTATCCGTTCCTTTTCAGGGTGTGTAAGAGAATATAATGAACCGTGTCTATAATCACTGCTCTACCTAGTGTTGTATATGCTATACTGTATGTAAGCCGAACCACTATAAATACATGCTTCCTTAATAGGTAGTCGCAAGTAGTGCTAGAAAATTTCATGACAGCTATAATTTTTAATATAGAATTTTTCGTGACGTCGGACCAGCTTATTTTTTACTACTTTATCTTAAGTAACCTCGAGCGGCTGTTTCCTTTCAACAGGCCAACAAAAATTTAATATTTAAAAAAAGATTTTACGATAAATTTAATTCAACGTTTCACTTGAATTTTTAGCATTCTCAATTAGAACGGATCTCCATTCAATCAGCGAAATTGGATCAACATTGAAACATACGCCGATCTAATCCCCATAAGGCTATACATCTATATATTTAATGGATAAATTTTCGTATTGGTACACGTACATTTCAACAACAAATCAACATATTCAACCAGAATGCAACAGCATAAAACTTTTAGGCAATTATCCAGGGGTTTGAGCTGTTCTATTTGAGTCAAGAAAGCCTTTCTCTAGACGTTATTATAACCTTTTTTGCGAAAAGTATAATATGATATGGCGGTTTTCCCTTGTGAAAATTTTAGGGCAAAATTTTTTAAATTTATTAAGAGTTCAATTTTGAATTGCGAAGTACATTAATCCTTCAAAGGTTAAAATACCCACCCTGAATGGCAGAGTTTGAATACACTTTGCAGTTTGCAATGCCAGAACCATTCACTCTTTTGTCGATTTTAGAACCCCCCCCCCCCTAGTACTGATACTACTTTAGAACTGATAAACTGACAGCGAACTTACCCCACCTTAGTCCTACACTCCTTCCTACCCCAACCCCACCATAACTAATTAGACAAATTTTAAAACAGAAACACTTGCTATTATGGTAGTTATCGCATCTATCTAGTCCAGAAGAAGCGTAATAACCATTGAAGAGTCACCAGTGAATAATAATGAGTTACTAAGACGCAAAATGTAAAATTACACTTCAGAACTACTTTACCATCATTTTTGGACATCGGAAAAAAACTCGGAAAAAAACCTGAAAAAACCGGAAAAAAACCGGTTTTTTTCCGGCCATAATTTTTTTCCGGAAAAAAACCAACCCTGGTGTATATAAACACTAAGTTTAAGCGTTAGTGTTAGTATGTGAATACGGGCCTTGGTAAGTACAAATTCTGAAATATGTTTTTTCTGATAGCTCAGAATTTGTACTATTTTGTACCAAAAGTACCGCAATTGGTACTAATTTGTACGAGGAGTACAACTTCGCGAAAAACTGTCTGCCAACTTCACGATTTGAGCCAAAGGCCCGTATTCACATACTAAGTGTTATTCACATTCTAACGCTAAGCGTTCGCTAAGCGCTTAAGTATGTTTAGCATGTTAGAAGTTCAAGTTTGTGAATATACAGATGCTGAACTTTTACACTAGGTACTAACTACTAACAGTTATATACATAATGTCTATAACGATCTTGTCTACACGCACAACATGGCGCAATGACATCTTCAACAGCAACCGCAGCACGGCACTGTTGCTGACGCCATCTAAAGTCCATTCATCTCCCATTGCACGCGCTGATAAGCAGTCGATGAAACATTGTTTGGACAGGTTTCCTTGCAACACTGTTGCAAGGTGACAACGGCACAGATAAAATGCTGTATCTAATACGCGCTATAGCCTACATGATCACACAGCATCATCACATACACACACCCACCCACACATTTAATGTTGTTTCTGACCTACCGATTTATACAGTGTAACTTAACACTGTGAAAACAGATACATGTTAATAGACATTTTGAAATATAGTATATACGCGGCGGCTGAGGCCGCCGCGTAAAATTATTAAAATTAATATTTAAGCCCATGGATCAAAAAAATAGGCCCAAGGGCCAAGAGCCTATGACCTCGTATACAAATGTTATCAGGGGCGTAGCCAGGGGGGGGGGAATGGGGGAAATCCCCCCCGAAATTTTTTCCGACTGAAATTTTACACAAGGGTCCCCCCTTTGGTTTTTATGGTCCGGCCGGCCGGAAAAAATTTCGGATACGTCTCTAATTGACCAAATTTGGCCTAAAAATAAAAAATTTTCCCAATTTTTTTCTGGGGGGTGCCACCCCCAGACCCCCGCTGCCTTTTGGCTCAATGTTTCTTGCGTCTGAGTTCCATTAAAGCGTGTCCATGTGTATATGGGTGCATAGTACACTATTTATTTGCTTAATACAGTGTTAAATGTATCCTTTTGGCCGTTTTATCGTAGCAAAAAAATGACCTTTTTAGTAAGTTTACAGCTCGTAATGTCAAAAATCTTCTTAAAGTTTTCAAATTTGCTAGCTTCTGGACCCTTGTCGGGCCATCAGTTTTGTAATTTAACTGGCTTGGTGGATTAATTGGAGCTTGGTTTTTTAGCTCCAATTTAACTTTCGATGCCGCTCCGGTCGGAAAATGGCGTTGTTTTTGAACGAAATATGCTAACTTGTGTCGTTTTTTTGCGTTAAAATTGCATTTAAGTGCTTTTTAGCACATTTCAAAAAATCGAAAAGTCATTCCCCCCCCCCCCCGAAATTTTTTTCTGGCTACGCCACTGAATGTTATAATCGAGCGGGGAATAAAAGTCATGTCCATTTGGCGGGAAGAAAAGCCCTTTGCGTATATCTGCGTACATAAGAGTTGGAGTGAATCTTTTTGTGCTATGGGCCAACGTAGGCTATTTTATGGCTGCGTTCAAAAATTGGGATTTTGCCATGATTTATCGTTGCAATATGCTTTTTGCCAGGTGGCTTGTTCTGATCCGTCGTCAAAAACGACCGCTTCTGATGTGTGTTGCAATTTTAGGGCTGCAAAATGACACACGAGACGCGGATACACGTAACACGTGCCGTTAGCAGATCACCATTCAAAGTTCCAAATGGTCGACTATAATTTTATATATAACTATATATAACTATATATAATTTTATTATACAGAAACTATAAATTGTGTCGTAAATTAATACGTGTCGTTTTTAGCGTTAAAATAGCAATTAAATGCATCTTTTAACACGTTTAAACAAAGAAAAGTCATCTCCCCCCCCCGAAATTTTTTGTGGCTACGCCACTGCAGATTGGTGTAATATGCTTCAAAAATTCAAACAAAAAGTGAAAAAATCGCTGAAAATATCATGTATGCAAAAAAAGTATAAACATGTATGCAGCAAAGCAAAAAATATTGTACTTTGTATTTAATTTTGTATTCTTTTACCCTGTCTGACTATACAAACATGTGAGACATCAATCAATTAACACAGAATATGATAATAGACTTGGCATACATATACATATATATAGGCATGCACACAAAAAAACATCAACAGAATGGAAAAATTTAGAGATTTTTTAAATTTTGAAGTTAGAATTTGTCAATTGTGGAGGTATCAGAAACGCTTTTGTCAGCTTTAAAATTTTCGGATAGGGGGGCTGCGACCCTCTAAGGGGGGCTGCGGCCCACCCACCCCCCCCCCCTAAATACGCCACTGGCAGTCTGGCACACATTACAGTTTACAGAAATTAAGTTTTATATTAGTATATCTTAGTTTTACCACAACCATTAAACTTTATTAATTTTCCAAATGAGAAACTATCTGTTAATATTCGTAGTATAACAAAAACGTATCGATGTCACACACAAAAGTGGAAACATTGGATCAAGTGCAGTTGGGGGGGGGGGGAAATAGTGGACCTATTTTTTGGTGTAGAGCACCTTGAGGGAAGCATTTTTTGTAATAGAACCGCTATCCACAAATTTTTATTTTCTGAGCTATGACCCCTTGAAAATTGCATTTTCAGTGTTTTCGGAAGTGAACGTAGGCCAAAGTTCGAAGCCAAAAATGGCTATAATCTTTGTTTTTGGATAGTTTTGAGTGCGTTATGATGTTTTAAGGCATCGTCTAGGCTTAGTTGGCAGGATTCTCTAGGCTAAGCTGGCAGGATTTTTTCTTAAAATTTCGATTTTTTATTGCCTAAGCCTGAGCCTAAGCCTAAGCCTGAACCTAAGCCTAAGCCTAAGCATGATACTAAGCCTAAGCCTAAGCCCCATACTAAGCCGAAGCCCTAAGCCTAAGCCCAAGCATAAATTAAGGCCAAGTTTGAATTTGGTCAAAAATTGGACGTTTCTGGCGAATTTGGCCAATTCTTTGGCAGGAACCCGGTCAAAGAGCCTTCGTCTTGATTCTAAAAAATTGTAAACAATAATCTGACACCATTTAGACACGATTAGAACGGAAAAAACAAGGGCTTCGGAAAAAAATTGCGAAAACGTCCCTCACTGACACAGGAAAACCATTTGTTCAAAACTAGTCCAAAACTAGTTCAAAACGCTGACAATTTTGGACTAGTTTTGAACGCGCTTGTTTTGTTCAAAACCAGTTCAAAATTTTTTGAACTCGTTTTGAACAATTTCAGCAGCCAGCGTACAGATTTTGGACTAGTTTTGAACGTCCAAAACGAGTTCAAAATTAGTTTAAAATGTTTTGGACTCGTTTTGGACTAGTTTTGGATGTTTTCTAACGGTTGCATTTATATGTTCTCTTTACCTTTTTTAAGCCTACTGAATTGTCCATTTTCATCGTATGGTATGTCTATATTGCTTCAATATTTGCATGCAATGTTTAGTATAATAGTATATATAAATAGTTTTGTATATAGCTGTTCCACTGTAGAATTATTTTACTATATACTTTACTCTATACTATATACTTTACTCTATACTATATACTTTACTATATACTAACTTTTAGATGTGTTAGATGTGTCAAACACTTTGTATTGCATGTACTGGCTTACTGGGTCTGGGTATATATTATGTATATAATATGTATATATAGCACGCGGGGAAAAACCGCATTTAGCTCATAGACTATATATACGTTTTCAAAAAAAATACTATACAAAACCAAAAAAATCCGTCAATCAATCTGTCCTCAAAAACCAAAAGACCGGTTTCACTCCGCTATATACCTCAAACCTCTTACCATTTTTCGGCGGGAAGCTGGGGAAAAACCAATTTGGGGAAGAAAACCCATGTGGGGGAAAAACCAATTTGGGGAAGAAAACCCATGTGGGGGAAAAACCCACCCCATGAATCACCCGAAAAGTGTGTTAGCGGTAGTTTTTCAACGCTATGACACGTCTGCGGAGCAGTAGAGGGGGCCTGCCAAAATGCTACGTAATGCCAAAACTATACGCAGATTTGCTATGGGGCCTCAGGTTCAGGTACACAAGTTAGAAAACGGCCTTTCGCAGCCCATTATAAAATTTTTAATTTTTAGATTTGAAAACAAAACACCTTCTTAATTTCGCTTGAAAACGTTGAAAGACTAGAAAGTTGAGATTACGCCTCAAATGGATACGAAATCTTCAGTTTTACCGCATCAACCTTCCGTGAAGGGTACCGTAAGTGGGTGTGACTGGTCGTGACGGGCATATTCTAGTTTTGTTCGTTTATTTGGCGTTTAAACAAGTTATAACTAACAGCATTAACAGGTTATAATTAAAAAACATGCAAAAAAGTGACAATAGTACCAATTTCATTTCAATAGTACCAAATGTATACTATCTACTTTCAGCTCCAAAGGGACCTCTAACTATCTACTTTCCGCTCCAAAGGGACCTCTAAATGACAAAGTCTGACTATCAGTATTTCAGAATTCGATCCATAATGAGTCTTTTGGAGTAGCTACTAGGTTTTTCGAACATAGGTACCACCAGACCATTTTCAAAAAGTGGTTATTTCATCCACAAGG
Organism: Trissonchulus sp. WLG1_4; assembly: GCA_030248245.1. Classification (NCBI taxonomy): domain Eukaryota; kingdom Metazoa; phylum Nematoda; class Enoplea; order Enoplida; family Ironidae; genus Trissonchulus; species Trissonchulus sp. WLG1_4. The sequence goes on along the minus strand of JASANF010016526.1, from coordinate 37,080 downwards.
GTTTTTTACCCCGTCTAATTTCGGTCATGCCCTCGTACGAAGGAAGGAGGGACCTGGCACTGCGGTAGGGAGGGTATATATATATATATATTAGGGTTAGACCGAGCCGGGAATTTCGGTGCCGAGCCGAGCCGAGCCGGCCGGCTGGGCATGCCGAGCCGAGCCGAGCCGAGCCGGCCGGCTCGGCATGCCGGGCCGAGCCGAGCCGAGCCGGCCGGCAATGGTTAATTTTGGGTTTTATCAAAATTTAATCGTGCGCTCCGGGAATCAATGTTTTGCGGCACAACTTTTTTTAAGTGAACAAACTTTGACTTATGTCAAGAAGCATGCAAGGATTAGAGCTTTTATTTGATACTCATGCAGTTGGAGGGGATGGGGGAAGCTCCTTCCTAAGTTCAGAAAAAACAGCCGAGGGATTCGGGCCGCCAGTAGTGAAAACGCGAAGAGAATTAAGCCACAGATAGCGGGGGTCTGGGGGCGGCAGCCCCCAGGAAAAAATGGAGATTTTTGAAATTTTTAGGCAGAATTTAGTCAACTGGAGACGTATCAGAAATATTTTCCGACAAGAAAAGTAAAACAAAAGATGGGAACATCATATCAGACAGTATATTACAAAAGTAAGTTCAGCAGAATGTTACTCTTGCAGACATGCATTGGGTAGTGTGATAAAAGATAATATCAAGGAATAGTAAGCCATAATATCAAGGAATAGTAAGCCACAAAGTTGCAGGGGTCTGGGGGCGGTAGCCCCCAGAAGAAAATGAGAATTTTTTGAATTTGAGGCCAAATTTGGTCAATTGGCGATCTATATATCAGAATTTTTTTCGGCTGGGCGATAAAAACCAAAGGGGGGACCTTTGTGGGGACCCTTGACCACGGGAGCGGGGTACCCTAAATGTTTGCTACTTTTGGTGGTAAACTGCAAATTGTGCGAAAATTCAATAAAAATTCATCAGTTTTCATATCGATAGCTACACAATGACGTCAACAAAGGGATGAAACTTGAAAGTACAGAAAACCAGCAAATCTGAATTTTCTGTAGAATTAAGCCAGTAACATTTTTTCAGATAAAATTCACTGTCTCTGAATTCAGGGTTAAAATTATCTAAACTTTGCCTGAATTATTCTGAAAATTATCTGAAATGCCACTGAAAGTCTGTAAAATGCTTGAAATTGGAAAAAACATCGGCAAAATGTGTAACTGAAAAAATTTCACAGAAAATTCAGGTTCCTGTGTAGGGCCCGTTTTTTGACGTCCATTTTCGTCACGAAGCCGGCTTTTACCAACAATATTACTGTACATATGTATATATATTTATACGTTAAATTTTTTCACTTTTATTATATATATCTGAAGAACTCACTTTTATTATATATAATATCTGAAGAACCATTGAATATTGCTTATCTTCCCACCGCTTTTTCAGCTATTTTGTGCAACGGGCGCCAGAGTAAAAAATTGAAAAACTTACTAAGCTTTTGGATATTGCAATGCGGACAGCAAATTTATTAAAAATGTCGTTTTTGCAATGATATAAATGGAACACAAAATAGTATATATTAGGCAAACAAATTGCGCCTAATACACACAATATATTCTTACATGCAGTAATTCCAATAAAAAAATGGGTTAGGCGGCCGCCCTCACCCCGGGATATACCGGTATGAGAGAGTGGTTTATTAACGGAAAAACACAAAAACAGTATATACAGGTCTAGCTTTTTGGATTCTGGGAAGAGTTTTTAAACTTTCGAAAATTAGTTCTTGAAAACTTGAAAATTCTCGGCTGTCTCAGCTCTCGGCCTGGCTCGGCAAAATTGCCGAGCCAAAGGCATTTTGCCGAGCCGAGCCGAGCCGGCCGGCTCGGCAGCCGAGCCGAGCCGAGCCAGCGGTCTATCCCAAATATATATAAATATATAGTATATAGGGGGGGGTGGTTATATATATATATATATATATATATATATATATATATATATATATATATATATATATATATATATATATATATATATATATATATATATATATATATATATATATATATATATATATATATACCCATCGATTTGATGACTTATATATTGACTTCTTAAAGTTTTTAGGCAAAATTGCTAAAGTATGGTCTGACTGCTGACATGTACATACATAAACTTATAACAGCACGACAATTTTGGGTATTTTTCTTCTGTGTGGAGCCCGACTCTTTGAGTAAAAGAAAATGTAGACGGTCTCTCTCAAAACGACGCACTTCTGACGCTTCTGAAAAACCGAGACCGGGTATAAACCGAGACTCTTTGTTGACCACCTAGACCGAGACTGGGCTAGTCTCGGTTTTGACAGAGACCGAGACCAAGACTTCCAACCCTTCTAGGGGGACATTAGCTCCCCGCTTCGCGATGTTAGCCCCGTTTCGATTTTAACCAGCCCACCTTTCATTTCATTTCTTTCCAGCGCCGGTAATTCATAAAAGTGTGAGCCAGGCTATTTATCTGGACTTGCACCAAACTCGGCTTAACATCTCACCCTTCCGTCTTTTAATCCTTGCTTACTGGCATACATGGGCGTGGGTGGATCTCTTTTTTTGGGGAGGAAGGAATGTCGGTTTCAGTGTTTCACCCCACCAGGTGGCATGGCAAGCTCAGCCCCACACTACTTAGACAGGTGCTACACCCCCCAAAATGTTTGTAAGGTAGCTCGCGACTGCAAAATCGGTGGCTCACGAAGCAAAAAGTGTGGCTACACCAAGCAGAACTTGGTGCCTCCCCCTCACCCCAGAATTCGCTAGCTGCCCACGTATGCTTACTGCTATTCATACTAGGATATAAAGGCAGACTGATGGTATATATTCAGAATAATAAAGCTCGGATAATAAATGATAATCCTGGTGTAACAGGATTTCCTAGGACATCTTGTTTTCCCGGACAGAATATAAATTTTTTCAAATATTTTATTTATGAAAGAAATCGCTCTAGCATCAAAACAGCTTGTCTACCACCCTCACAGGTACAAAGGACCTAAACCGCATGTGGTATAACTTCTGAAAGCTCTGAGAGAACTGTCCTGCAGCGAAAGAGCAAGAAAAAGTTGATGCATTATGCGTGCTATACTGTTCATGGGTCGTACTGCAGGGATCTGTGAAATTGAGGCAGTTGTACTATCTTAAGGATATCCTATCCTTATCAGGACTCAAGGTTTTTCCATGCTTTTCCTTGACCCCTGTTTCCTTGATATGCCTGTTCGTCCCAAGTATTTTGTGCCATATCGCTAGAAAAACCGTCCTAGATTTTAGTTCAGTAACTTGATTTAGTTAACAATATAGTTTGATTAAAATAGTGGCTTTTATTTCAGTGTATTCAGTCAGCCGATAGGTGCTATTTATTCCATTTATTATATACGTATTACGTATGTATCAGGGTTGGCAGTCTCGGTCTCGGTCTCGTAAAAAACCCGAGACTAGGCTGGTCTCGGTCTCGGTCTCGTAAAAAACCCGAGACTAGGCTGGTCTCGGTCTCGGTCTCGGTAGGAAAACCGAGACCTGCCATAGGGTGGTCTCGGTATTTCAGATAAGACTTGAAGTTTTCAAAATTTTCCAACATCACAAAAATTTTTTTTGCAATTTAAGTTTCCAAATAGAATGCCAATTATGAAATGGTCAAAACTGTCTGCTGCAGAAGAATGTTAGTTCACCGGCAAACTCTGGCTAACTTCAAGTTTAAACTTTGTACATCAAGCTAGATTTTATATTAAAGTTTGAACTAAAATGGGTTTTCTGACTCAGCGATGTTGCATTTGTATGTGGAACCTTTTATGTTAAACAGTAAAACTACTAACCATCAGTTATATACCAAATAGTGCTAACTTCGTAGCTGAATTGTAATTAAAAATTTGCTGGCTTCTACGACTTTACTAATCTCGAATTGGGTGGCAGTTTAATTGAATTTCTCAAGCCCCACCTCTCAACGCTTGTCAAAATATTAAGTATCTGAAACAACCTAAGTATCAGGGTTGGCGCGATAGCGCCCAACCCTAGAATAGGAAAATTTAGCACTATTGCGGATTTTGAGAATTTGAACTTTTTGTAGCTCAAAATATAGAAGAGCTTTTTACACGAAATTTTGTGTGTGTACACCCCTTGGCAATACCTAAGTGCTGGCGAAATTTCAGCCGGATCGGTCAAGTATTTTTTGAGATATTCCCGGGGACCCCCAAAAATTCACGGACTTTCGCTCTTTTTTTTTCCCAGAACTTTTCTCGCCGGTAGTTCATCCGAGCGACACCTTTTTTGGTTTTTCACATTTCGTATAGCCTGCAATAGACACGGAAAAAATGGTTTTGCTCGGGTGTTTTCGTGAGAGGCTGTGCTGGGAGGGGGGAAACCCCTTTTTTGGGGTCCAAAAAATGACTAAGTACGAAAAAGTTTAGCACACTTTTTAAGAAGTTGCGCAAAACGGCCAGTCATGATCTTTTGCATGTGAGGTGGTACAGTAGTGGAATAGAAACTAACATGGGCTTTTTTTGAATTTCGGCCTATAAGCCCCAGGACATGCCCATACCCCCCGCCACGTGTATTACGGGGGTAGGTTCGCTACGGGCAGTGGAGCTATCATGGTTATAGCTGGAGGTCTATCGTTTTGTATACGAATATAAACCCATATGCTGTGCATTCACTGGTATTATCACTTTCTTACTCAGATGTTGAATAGTCCCCTAGACGGTACCCCCCGGTTGGCTGTGTGTCATGTATGCGCGTACGTAACTTCATAGTAGACTAATTAGGTTTGCTGCTTGTTTTTCATGATAGTTCAAGTTTTTTCGTGTAATATGGATTGTGATCTTGCGAACATATCATATTAATACCCATTGCCCCACCGATTGCCCCCCCTAGGGTGTTCTCAAAGGGGACTCTGGACCCTTTTGCACTTTTGGGGTAAAAATTTTTTTTTCGAGTTTATTCTCAAAAACTTGTCTCTAGAGGTAATTTGGTGTCCTGAACACGAATCTGAGATTTATTTTTGCCTATACCCACTCTGGACACCCATGTCCCCCAGGGTGCCACCTAGGGTGGCAAAATGGGTCAATTTTTTTGAATTTGAAATTTTGATGTCCATTGGGGTAATTTGACCCCCTGAACACGAATCCAAGGTTCATTTTTGTCTGTGATTCTCGTGAACTCTCCTACGACCCTTTGCTAGGGTATTTACCCCCCCCCCACAATGGGTCCAAGGCGTCAAGTTTTCAAAATTCGGATTTTGATGTTCATAGGTGTAATTTGACTGCCTGAACACGAATCTGAGGTCTTTTTTCGTCTATGACTCTCGTTGACTCCCCTGCGACCCCACCTCCTCCCTTAGGTTACCCCCCCCCCCCGACAGGGGTCCAAGGGGTAAAACTTTCAAAATTTCAATTTTGATGTCCATAGAGGTGATTTGAGCCCCTGATTACGAATCCGTGGTTTGTTTTTGTGTAGAACCTCCATGCATTCCAACACCCACCGAACGGGGGTCCAAGGGGTAAATTTTACATAGGTATATAGACATGTACACATGTACACTTACGTACATACTACATTGGTCCGCTTCAGGCAGTGAAGCCGTCATAGCTATGTATATGTAGTGTGGTTCGTTTCCACTACAGCGGAAAAAGAGAGAGGACTAGTAAGGAAAAATGCCCTTGTCGGGCGGCTCCTTGGGTAGAATAGGTTACTGTCTGTCTAAAGCGGAAAAATACTTAGGCTGAGCTTGTAAAAGCATTGGTACAAGACTTTATTAACGAGAATATGCAATTCGTGTGAGCTCGTTAAAGTAGGTGGACTAGGTATACCTGTTGAGAATAGGAATATGATCTTCGTAGGGCAGACACTGTTTTCCGCACCCTATTCGCGCGAACTTACAGCCCGTTCTGGGTTTGTTTCAACGGTATTTTCTTTTTATTATTGTTGTAAAGTATATATGCTTGATAAAAAGGTTCTGTGAGATAACGGCAGACCTTATCCAGATCCTTAACTTATCGTTTGATCATAATATATGTATGTATATGTAAGGTACTGTGTAAGCATCTTACTTCATTCGATCATATTTGAATTATGTATATTGTGTTAGATGTGTGTAAGCTAAAGTAGGAACAAATCCATAATCTGAGAGTCCATAATCTAAAAGCAAGAGCTTACAAGAAACTGCGACCTAAATTGACCCATTTATGGCGTGCAAAGTACATTGGTGCGAGGTAGGGTTTTCAGCGTAATTGTCAGCCGAGAACTTTAGCAATCCCTGACCGATTGTTTGCACACCCCTGAATCATTTCACCCGTTCAGCCAACAGTTGATATTTGATACTCGGAAAAAATATAAATATGATATAAATATGATACCAAATAATTTAAATATGATACCATAATTTAAATATAATACTTTTGATACCATTTTTAATATTAATACCTTATTCTGGCGCTTAAAATGGGTATAAAAAGCGTGTTTGCAATGAACAATCAATCACTCTTTGTTTTTTCAATGGACCCTTCTATCCTCGAAATTGCGGAAATATGTGAGAAAACAAAAAAGCAGTACTGTTTGCTGTTGTTATAAAAATACAGCAGTAAATTAACTTCTGATTTGTTGGCTACCCACGGAGAAGTTGGATCTTAACAACAGAAAAATGTGTAAGTTTTAAGGTGGCGCTCAGGGGAACCGACTTTGGCGTTTAATTTTTTTCAGCGACATTTTTGACCATAATGTCTTGAAGGAAAGTTGTTCACAATGAAAAGAGCTTTCATTTGATGTGCATATTGCGATAAAATTTTTTTTTAATATTTTTTGGACGATTTTGTAGCGGCAGCATAAAAATTTTTGTTTTAATATAAAATGATTACTCATATCACTGAAATACGCGGTTTCTTAGCTTTAAAATGATGTATTAAACATAAGAATACGTTAAAGCTTTGCTGAGTTATTTAGCCGGGAAAATAGCAAATAAAAAATGAAAAACCTAAAAAGCTGATAAATCTTCGAAAATGTCAAATTTTTGATTTAATTTCCTAAAAAATTGAGTATGGCTTTTGGTAACTTTTTCAACGGAACTATGCAGGCCTAGGAAAGGTCTAATTTTTTAAAAAGTGAAACGTGTGGGCAAACCTCACATTTTTGCGCAGCGAAGTCGACTACTTTTTTTTGATCTAGCTCCCTGCTGCCAATTGGGATCGAGTTGAAATTTTGCACAATGAAAGAAAGAATATAAATGCAGACGTCGAATTTTTTCGGTTTTAAATTTTTGGCTCCCAGCACTTTTTGTAGCCGCTCAAACACAACTGATTTTGGAAAAATCGATTTTTTGAAAAATCAATAATCAAAATCGAAAATCAAAGACATTTGACGTCTAGATTTTTAAAAGATCTTTTTATCGATACCAAGATTGTCAAAATCGGTTGAAGTTTCGCTGAGCTAGGTCAAAAACAAAGTTAGTGTGAATAGAAAATTTGACATGGTCATAAAATTTGACACATTCACATTAAAATGCTGAACTGTATTGTAAATAGGTTTTTTTGAAGTCTCTTTGATGTACAATTAAAGTGGTATTGCTACTTATTGCAAGAGCTTAGCGCCGAACATGAGTTTTGTTGCTGAGCGCTACCTTAATGAAGAATTTGAGTCCTAAAGGTCAATTTATGTCTGGTGTGTACGTACTATACTAGTGCATATCGCCCAAATATTACACTACATGTAAGGTGTGTACGTACTATACTATAACCAAACGTATCAAAATGTTACAAAACCAAACAAACTACTAGCCTACTTCCTATTGATTAATTTTCTTATACTTTTTACCAACTAAAATTTTACACCATGGTGCCACCTTTGGTTTTAATAGTAAAGCTCGACTGGCAATGCCCTCGAAAATTAAAGAAGCGAAGCAGTAACCAATCAAAAAAAAGAGGCGGAGCAAATAGCGGGATCAAAAAATGCCGCCGTTCTTAGTCTGCACAAACACCAAAAGGTGCCGCCTTTAAGCGTGAGAATCAAAATTTTGATATTAAATATGATACCTCGAATTTAAATATGATACTTTTGATATTTGATACCCGGAAAAAATTTAAATATGATATAAATACAATACTTTGAATTTAAATATGATACTTTCGATATTTGATACTTGCAAAAAATTTAAATATGATGTAAATACACTACTTTGAATTTAAATATGATACTTTTGATATTTGATACTCGGAAAAAAATTAAATATGATATAAATACAATACCTTCAATTTAATTATGATACTTTTGATATTCGATACTCGAAAAAAATTAAAATGATATAAATATGATACCAAATAATTTAAATATGATACCATAATTTAAATATGCTATTTTTGATACCAATTTTAATATTGATACCGGAACCAAAAGTACTAACTCCCAAGTATATCAAAAGTATCAAAATAGTATCAAAACAACTGTAATAGGTGCACGCTTGCTGTGTTAAAACTATAGGTTGAGGTACATATTATACCTGCTTGATGGCGCAAAATTTGCACAAACTTTCAACTTTGAGCGCTTGTAACTAAAAAACGGTGCGTCCTAGACCCGTGATCGACTGATAATGTTTTGTTCATCATTAAATTCTCTATTGAATGGTGGTTTCGCGAGCTACCTACGACGCACGTAGCTCGAGCAATGGCCACACAACTAGAAGGTGTCAAAGTCTGGCTGCCTAGAGAGAGAACCTCTGGGCGTCAAAGGGTTAACGGTTGCAGCTGCCCGCGCTGTTAGGCCATAAACGTGTGCAGTTTTACAATTTTAGTACTACTCAGTAAATTTCCAGTCAGTATTGTTTGTGACATTTTTCAACAGCGCTATGATTTGAACGTCTTGTGTCACTCGACACTAAAGTTGACCAAAATTGGCTGAACGCTGAAACAAAACAAGTTACGTGATTTTTGTGACTAGTCAATCGCTATACTCTTGATGCTTGCAATTCGTTCTTTTTTTAATGAGATATCGTGTTTCTTTTTGTCTGAAGTCCAGTATGTTTTAATTAGACTCTAGTGAAAAATGCCTTTGCTAGCTAAGTAATTTTGCATAGCTTTCGGAAGAGTTTTGCATAGCTTTGAGTTTTGCATTTTGCATAGCTTTGAGTTGAGGATAGGAAGAAATGTTAAGGACAGGGACAGTTTTCGCGAAAAAGTAAGCGGAACCAAGCTTAAGTTTGCTATTTTCCTCATTCAGGGTTGGCTGAGATATTTATTGCGTTTGTGTGGTATGAAGGCTTCATACATGTTAGAGGGGTAGGCATATGGGAGGAACCCTCTCACAAAACATCGAGGTACGGAACGGAGGGGCGGTTCCCGAAGGGCGTGTTTCAAAATTAGCAAAAATGGCAATGGCAAAATTTTTGTAAAACATTTCGCAAAGTTTACACTAAAACTTGGCCGGAAAAGCACCTCAAAAATTTAAAACCCATTACATCATGAAAGGGTTGGAGTCGTGTGGGTGTGCGTGTTCAGGCAACTAACTAACAACTAACGTTAGCGTTCACCTATTGAACCTATTGCTTATTGCTTATTAACCTATTGCTTTATGCAACGGAAACTGAACAATAGTTATTTACTTACTACACCTATTCACCTATGAAAAGTTTTATGCAACAGGTCCCAGATATCATATTGGCCAGCTTGTGAGGTACACTTAATGTGTGGACGCAAAATTTTTTGCGACAAATAAGAAAAATGAAAATTGAAGGTACGTTGTTCTTTTGATTTGAAAATAAGCGTCTAGATTTTTCACAATTGATCATTATTGCTGTTACTACTTTACAGTTTACGTACAGCTTCACAATACAAACGAGTATCACATCACGTCACTCCACAGCCGATACTGAGATTTGCAGTAAACTTCGTGCGCATAAACTACAACATATGTGCTGTTAGTTTGTGCAAGCAAACTGAACAGAAAGATTGAAAACTGTGACGAAAATATGGAATGTGAATAAGTTTTCAAAACTTCCTTTTTCCCACTTTGCGACATCATTGCAAACTATATGCTGTACCAATTTTGTTGAAACTTGGCAGAAATATTTGGCTTTAGATAGATTTTCAAAATATAGAAAGAACCATTTCTAACATTTCACTGAACAAGCTTTACAGTCGCTCAAAATTGACTGCTTTCACGACACTACCCCCTTAAATGAAACTGCGGCTTAGGCGCGACTATGTGCATGTGCACTGTGCAGTGTGCGTGAACCCATGTGAAATTTTATTGGGCCTCTGGGACGTTTTTATTTTTCTTGCCTGGTTTTATAATATTTTTTATTTCTTTTATAATATATAATAATTTTCTTGATAAATTTCTAGAGCATATTTTAAAAAATAAAGATTTTAAAATGCGCAGAGCTAAAGACTATGATTGTGAAAAAATTTTAGAGAAAAACACCGTACCAGTAATTTGTAATCAAATCCTGTAAAATTGGTTTTGTATTCACACAATCTTCATGCCTGTTCTGTTCTGCTAATGTCCATATGCTGTTACTCTCTGATGTGTGTTAACGGATACCTAGTCGTTTTTGCAATGTATATTAATGTCTTAGTTTTTTTACACAGCATTTGTAATGATATCAAATATGCAAATCAATGAATCCAGTATAAAAACAAGCAAAATGTTTTCGATTACACATTAACAGGATCAATATAAAAGGCTGAAATTGTATTTGATTTGTTAAGTTACTTAATTTGAAGCTACGCTATAAAAAAGTTTAATTTTTCATTACGGAAGTGCATGGCACATGATCATCTGGCTGGTAGCATTTATCCAAACATAGCCAATAATATGCCGGCCGTGAAATTTTGCAACCAATCAGCAAACGGCACACTTCGGCTCCGCCTCTATTGAAGCTACCGTAGTCTCTAACCGCATTTACAGTCAAAAAACTCAAACTCAAACCTTTTTACGCAAATTAAGTTTTTTCGACTTCTGATAGTTCTGATACTCTCATGAACTACTATTCATGTCTGCTTTTGTTACAAAGATGTGTCATACTGTTATAATTATGTACTCGTGATCTTTCTAGTTTGGGGGGGGGGGGGGGGGGGGGGGGGGGGGGGGGGGGGGGGAAGTGTCAAATTCGAAGTATCATATTTAATATCAAAATTTTGATTCTCACGCTTAAAGGCGGCACCTTTTGGTGTTTGTGCAGACTAAGAACGGCGGCATTTTTTGATCCCGCTATTTTCTCTTTTTTTTGATTGGCTACTGCTTCGCTTCTTTAATTTTCGAGGGCATTGCCAGTCGAGCTTTACTATTAAAACCAAAGGTGGCACCATGGTGTAAAATTTTAGTCGGTAAAAAGTATAAGAAAATTAATCAATAGGAAGTAGGCTAGTAGTTTGTTTGGTTTTGTAACATTTTGATACGTTTGGTTATAGTATAGTACGTACACACCTTACATGTAGTGTAATATTTGGGCGATATGCACTAGTATAGTACGTACACACCAGACATAAATTGACCTTTAGGACTCAAATTCTTCATTAAAACTTACACATTTTTCTGTTGTTAAGATTCAGCTTCTCCGTGGGTAGCCAACAAATCAGAAGTTAATTTACTGCTGTATTTTTTATAACAACAGCAAACAGTACTGCTTTTTTGTTTTCTCGCATATTTCCGCAATTTCGAGGATAGAAGGGTCCATTGAAAAAACAAAGAGTGATTGATTGTTCATTGCAAACACGCTTTTTATACCTATTTTAAGCGCCAAAATAAGGTATTAATATTAAAAATGGTATCAAAAGTATTATATTTAAATTACGGTATCATATTTAAATTATTTGGTATCATATTTATATCATGTTTATATTTTTTCCGAGTATCAAATATCAAAAGTATCATATTTAAATTCAAAGTATTGTATTTATATCATATTTAAATTTTTTCCGAGTATCAAATATCAAAAGTATCATATTTAAGTTCAAAGTAGTGTATTTATATCATATTTAAATTTTTTGCAAGTATCAAATATCAAAAGTATCATATTTAAATTCAAAGTATTGTATTTATATCATTTTTAAATTATATCCGGGTATCAAATATCAAAAGTATCATATTTATATTCAAAGTATCGTATGTTTTTTAGCGTTTTTGTATCTGATTTAGATGATTACATGAAACGCAATGGCGCTTCATCTGTTAAGTTGCATACTTTGTCATTCTGAATTTTATTCTATGCTGATGATCTAATTAAGGCTGGCTGAGTCAAGTTCTGCATTACAAAAATCGATAAACATTTTACATTCCTACTGTGAAAAGTGGAACATGATTGTTAATTCCGAAAAATTATCTACGTTCGTTCTCTGTTACAGTCCAAACAAAATTTCGTTTGAGATAGTATATAATAATGAAAAACTAAAACTATAATCTCTAAAATACCTTGGTTTTCACTTAAGCCCAAAAGTTAAGACTGGACTAAAAAAGCCCAGGTTGCTAAAACTTACTTGTTGTATTTACTCTCTGAAAACCTAGAGCTCAGTGTTACAGCTAAATTTCAGTTATTTGATGCAATGATTATTTCTGTGTTAAACTACGGGTGCGAAACTTGGGGCTATTTGACCTGGTCGAATGCAAACTTTCGGATTACGCGCAATAACCATGATCTCACCGAAACTGTCCAAATAAGCTTTTTAAAACGCATTCTACTTGTTAAAACAACTACACCTTCTGTTGCAGTTTACGGAGAGTGTGGCCGATATCTATTGGTGATAAATCGTAGTCTTTTACTTCTCAAGTATTGGTGTAAAATTTTTACATCTCCGCTGTTTTGTCCACGCAAACAAGCTTACTATGCACTCTGCTACCTTGCACTGACCAAGCCAAATAAACAAACATGGGTCACAAGTCTGATAAATATCCTGTCTGTTCTTGGTTTTTTGAATTTGTTGACATCTCAAATAGTATTGAACAAAACTGAATTTTTAAACAATGCGCGAAAAAAAATGGGTGAGCGATTCTTGCTAGAGTGGAAAAATGAAATCATAAGTTTACTCAGCTTAGATATATATAAACTGTTCAAAAAAGATTTTGAGATTGAATATTTTTTTAGTGTTATCAAAAACAGAAAGCACTTAGCAGCATTAGTGAAACTTCGAATGCGTTCTCACGATTTAGAGATTGAAAGAGGAAGATGGGACCGACGGTCTGAACGCAGAGTCCCTCGTGAGGTTAGGCTATGTTCGCTTTGTAATTTGGCCGCAATCGAAAACGAAATTCACTTTTTGATCACGTCCAGCCTTTAGTCAGTTGAGATTATCGCTACTTAGCGAATTTTTAGATGTTAGCCAACCAACTGAAACTCTTTTTTCAAAACTAATGACTTCACGCAATGGATTATGTCTTAAAAAATTAGCAAAGTATTGTTCCATGGCATTCGAAATGCGGTTGAAAATTTTAGAAATAAAACGAAACCGGCAGACTTGAATGCTTCTCGTATACAAAGTGATTACATAATACTGAAATTAACTAATTATTACTAACATTTTATGTTGCAGTACACTGTTCACAAGCTTGCGCATACATATATATATTTTGATGTCTGTCAGCATAATATGTCTCTGTATGGGATTTTGTGTTTGTTAATTTTTTTTTGGAATAAACAAACAAACAAACATCAAATAAAAGGACCCTTGCTACTGTGGAATTATAAATAAAGCTGCACTTTTAAACCTAACTTGACTGTCAGTGCCAGCTTGGTGCTGAGCATCAGTGACGTTTTCAGATCGTATTTATGGCATTCAATTTCATTAGATATCGCTACTTATGACTAATGATGCATATTTTTCTAGAAAAATGTAATAAATTTAATGTCTGCGCAAGAAGAAACTAAAACTTTTGATATGTAAGCTCAATTTAACTATGCATATTTCGCCTCTTTTTTTAGTTTGCAAAATTAAGATTTTTAGTAAAAATGAGCTAAATATGTTGCAAACAAAGCTATATTAAGTAAATTATTATGTGTTAATTTAAGACAATCAAACGAAATTACGACTGTGTTGGTCATAATTTTCGATGATTAGCCCCAGTATGTCGAAAAACGATGATTTTCGACAAAAATTGAAGTTTTTCGAAAAGGTATAAATCAACGTTTTTTTGCTTGGAAAGTGCTAAAAATGAACGTATTTTCACGGTGTAAAAATATCAGTTGGAATTTTCCCCCCGCCTCAGTTGCACCACCAATAATAGTTGTCAGCATTACTCATTATTAAATAACCATGGGAGATAAAATCCATGAATGAATGAATGAATGAATGAATGTTTATTTCGGTAATTTGCAAGCATACGATTCCATACAGGAACATACTATGCTGTCAGTAATACATAATTACACCCCGTTTAAAGCAGTCGATGTTTAAATGCATAAAATGTTAATTATTAGTATTATTTTAAAAATGCCCTTTCACCAAGGGCAGCAGTGTGGGTAGAATAGGAAAGTTGGCTGATCTATAGCGGAAAAATGCTAACAAGCTTATTAAACAGTCGGGACAAGTTTTGCAGCAGAATAGGGAAACTCAGCTTGCTAAATGAAGCGGACAAGAGTTGCGTCAGAATAGCAGTCGCCCAGCGACACGTTAGTGCTTTCTGCACCCTAATCGCGCGAATAATTAGGAAAAACATTTTCGACACTTACTAGCACTCAGGACTTAAGTCAGGTGTATAGATTATAAAGTTATACTCTGCAGATATATACAGGTACCTATTTCATTTAAATTCCTCCATGCGCAGTCTATTTTCGTTTTGTGTAGACATCTTTCCCGCAAATTACAAATGAGTAAGGGCGTATTCCAACTTAACATTGTATTATTATTATGTAGAACATTAACCACTAATATTCAATACAAATCATAATGTGACAATATATACATAGATACAACCGTATAACTCTAGTTAATACAAATAACTGTCGAATTTATATAAGCTTAAACTACATTTACATATGTACGTAACAATAAAAATGAATGGCGATCGATAATATATTATGGATGAACAATTATTTCTGGACATATATACGTAGCTTGTCTGAAAAATAACAGAACCAAATTCAAAAAAGAACCAATGAAGTATATACACGGCACTTTTCCGGCAACAGGCAGTTGATGATAATGGCTGATTAATTCGCGCGAATAGGGTACAGAAAGCACTAACGCGTCTCAGGGCGACTGCTATTCTGATGCAACTCTTGTCCGCTTCATTTAGCAAGCTGAGTTTCCCTATTCTGCTGCAAAACTTGTCCCGACTGTTTGATAAGCTTATTAGCATTTTTCCGCTATAGATCAGCCAACTTTCCTATTCTACCCACACTGCTGCCCTTGGTGAAAGGGCATTTTTATAATAATCCTATTTTTTTCCGTTGCAGCCATTTTACGTGACGACGGGAAAGCTGACACTTGAATTGTATATTTGTATGAAAATAGAACATTTTGAAAAGTGATAGTCGCGCATGTGTTTCTGTTTCTCATGTGAAATTAATTAAAAAATGTTATGATTGTGGTATACGCGGTAGAGTGTTAAGTTGGTTAGAAGCCTATTTAAATGATCGTAGACACAGAGTGAAGATAGATAATGAATATTCCGAATGGGCACCCGTAGGTAGTGGAGTACCTCAAGGATCAATTCTTGGACCACTGCTGTTTCTAATTTATATCAATGATATCGTGAATGTTGTTAAATATGCAAAAATAAAAATATTTGTTGATGATACAAAACTATATTTAAAATTAAAAAACACAGAGGATATGTGTAACTACCAACATGATCTAACTGCTGTATATGAGTGGGCGACTAAGTATCAACTACAGTTTTCGTGTCAAAATGTCAATTATTGGTGCTTGGTCATCCACCAGTAGATCTAGCTTTTAAAGTATCTGATCACGTTTTACATCATATCTCTACTGTGAAAGACTTAGGCGTATGGATCTCTAATGATTTAAAATTCACAAATCATTGCAATAAATTAGCTAATAGTAGTTTTTACACTTGTGCTAAATTGCTGAGAAACTTTAAAACAAGAGATAATAATCTTTTAGTGAGATTGTACTGTACCTACGTCAGAAGTAAGTTAGTGTATGCAGCTCCTGTTTGGAATCCGCATTATATATACTTAATTGATAAATTAGAACGGGTTCAGAAATACTTCACTAGACACTTACCAGGACTGCAAGAATATAGCTATACGAATCGTCTCAAAAAATTGAACTTGCTATCCCTAGAGATTCGGAGGATTATGATTGGCCTTAAGTACGTATATATGATTTTGAATGGACTTATTGATCTGAAAGTTGAAGAAATATACAGCAGAAATATAATTATTGATTTGGAGAAATTACTTCTAATTATATTTTCAATTTATACAATGAGAAATATACTGTACGTAACAGGGATTAAGTACGAGGAGAAACCTTATATATCATGACAGTACGTAGTACACGGATAACATTAGTTGCAAATGACTATTAATTTCTCGTTCAGAAATACCGCTAATTAGTACAATTTTTAGGAGAAAATGGATAGAAGAATAGGCGTGTTTACTTAATGAGAAATCGTACGCTATTTCCGTTAATATACATACTCATTACTTGGATAAATAATACTTTTCAGGTAGCAGTGGAGAAATCGAGATTTTAATATAAATAGTTTAGAAATTCAAGATTTTCAGACATTCAGTGTGTTATTTAGCACATAAAAGTTGACAAAATTACGTAAATATACCACAGTATAATCAAAACAGTTCAGTAAAAATAACACAAGTACGTAAAAGTATTAATCAAATACAACAGAGTGGAGAAAATAAATTGAGAACTTTAGTGAGAACACGGCAATAATTTGTGGATTTGGAAACCGGATTTGGTAATAATTTGGTACAGGTCTAAAAATTTGCCAGCGTATAGTACAGTCCCTGTAGGCAAACGTATATGAGCGGTATCCAAACGGGGTCTCGTTGGTACTTTTTATGAGTCAAAAATTTTGACCCCCCCATTTTTGACTCGAGATGGCTCCAAGGGAGGTGAATTTTGGAGTCTCATTTCTCAGCACTAAGAGATGCGAGCTCAAATGTAAAAACACTTTTACAGAGGACTACCCTTCCTCAATTCATGACCGCAGTGGCAGGTCCCTCCTTTCGTACGAGGGGGGGCATGACCGAAATTAGATGGGGTAAAAAAATCCCATGTGGGGGAAAAAGCCACTTTTTGAAAATGGTCTGGTGATGTCCAAAAACCTAATAGCTACTCCAAAAGACTCATGGTAGTGCAAAAAAACGTTTATTGTTAACACAAATGCGCATACTGACACTTTCTTGATCGAATTTTGGAATACGGGTCCAATAGTCGGACTTTGTCATTTTGAGGTCCTTTTGGAGCGGAAAGTAGTATTATCTGGCACTATTGCCAGTTTTTTGTATGTTTTTAATTATAAACTGTTAAGTTCTCTTGTATAAACGCCAAATAACCGAATGAAAGTAAAATATCCCCGTCACGACCAGTCACACCCACTGAGGGTACCCCCCACCAAGGGTCGATGGCGTAAAATGTAGCCATAAAGTGCACATTTTGCGTGCATTTGAAGCGTTATCGCAACTTTTTAGTTGTTTTCAACGTTTTCAAGCGAAATTAAGGTGTTTGTAAATCTGAAAATTCAAAATTTTATAATGGGCTGCGAAGAGCCGTTTTCAAACTTGTCTACCTGAGGCCCCATAGCAAATCTGCGTATAGTTTTGGCATCAGGGGCGTCTACTACTCCTAATACGTGCCATAGCGTTGAAAAACTACCGCTAACACATTTTTCGGGTGATTTATGGGGTGGGTTTTTTTCCCCCAAATGGGGTTTTTTCCCCGGCAAGTTTTTAGCTTCCCGCCAAAAAATGGTAAGAGATAGCGAAATGAAACCGGTGCCAGCATTTAGAACAAGGTTAGGCCCACGACAGATTTTTTTGGTTTCCCGTGAAAACGTATATAGTCAGATGGGGTAAAAAAAATACAAAATATGAGTACAAGGTTTTTTTGCTTTCTTTTTCAACAATACCTCGCGGAGTTGCTCTACCCATCTAACTACCGCGGAATTTCGTTACTCAGTAATCTTGGTAAAAGTTTTGACAGTATTATTAACAAAAGAATACTTGAGTGGTTTAAATCAATTAATCACGACTCGTCTCAATTTGCGTATAAAAAATATTATTCGACCTGTGATAACTTGTATGTTCTAAACAGCATAGCTGAAACTTATCTTGCTGAACATAAGCCTGTTTTCATAGCAAGTATAGACTTAAAAAAAGCTTTTGATTCTGTCAATAGACTCGCTTTATTGTACAAATTAATGAAATTACGGATCTCAACGAAACTGCTACGACTTTTTAAAAATATGTTTCAAATGACATCGTCATGTGTCAACGACTTGAAACAAAATCGTTTGCTACATGCACAGGCGTTCAACAGGGAGCAGTATTGTCACCTATGTATATCATATTTAATTTTTTTCCGGGTATCAAATATCAAAAGTATCATATTTAAATTCGAGGTATTATATTTAATATCAAAATTTTGATTCTCACGCTTAAAGACGGCACCTTTTGGTGTTTGTTTCTTAGCGGCATTCTTTGATCCCGCTATTTGCTCCGCTTCTTTTTTTGATTGGCTACTGCTTCGCTTCTTTAATGTTCGAGGGCATTGCCAGTCGAGCTTTCCTATAAAAACCAAAGGTGGCACCATGGTGTAACATTTTAGTCGGTAAAAAATATAAAAAAATTAATCAATAGGAAGTAGGCTAGTAGTTTGTTTGGTTTTGTAACATTTTGATACGTTTGGCTATAGTATAGTACGTACACACCTTACATGTAGTTTAATATTTGGGCGATATGCACTAGTATAGTACGTACACACCAGACATAAATTGACCTTTAGGACTCAAATTCTTCATTAAAACTTACACAATATTCTGTTAAGATCCAGCTTCTCCGTGGGTAGCCAACAAATCAGAAGTTAATTTACTCCTGTATTTTTTATAACAACAGCAAACAGTACTGTTTTTTTGTTTTCTCACATATTTCCGCAATTTCGAGGATAGGAGGGTCCATTGCAAAAACAAAGAGTGATTGATTGTTCATTGCAAACACGCTTTTTATACCCATTTTAAGCGCCAGAATAAGGTATTAATATTAAAAATGGTATCAAAAGTATTATATTTAAATTACGGTATCATATTTAAATTATTTGGTATCATATTTATATCATATTTATATTTTTTCCGAGTATCAAATATCAAAAGTATCATATTTAAATTCAAAGTATTGTATTTATATCATATTTAAATTTTTTCCAAGTATCAAATATCAAAAGTATCGTCTTTAAATTCGAGGTATCATATTTATATCATATTTAAATTCTTTCAAAGTATCAAATATCAAAAGTATTTTGTTTAAATCAGTTGGTATCATATTCATATCTTATTTAAATTTTTTCCGAGTATCAAATATCAGAAGTATTTTATTTAAATTCCAAGTATCATATTTATATCATATTTAAATTAGTTTGCGGTATCAAAACAACAGTAGCGTCAATCATAGTTGACTGCTAAAAATAAACTACGATATCTGCTGTAACCGATGCACAAAAAGTTGACTGCCAGAGTTGCGATCACATATCATAATGAGGCTATAAAGAAAATGCTATTTTTGCGATAAAAAAATCAAATTTTTACACTGCTTAATCAAGCATAGGTTTTGTTATGTGGCAGCCGGACTAAAATTGGGCAACAAAATGCAAAAATGTGCTATTTCTGAAAAACAATTCAAAGATCAGTTGACTTGAATAAGCTAGCCCAGCTTTATAGCCCCAGATTGGGTATCCACCGCGTGGGGTACCTGAGGTTTACAGTGTGCATCAAAGGGTTAATCTCCCGAAAGTTGCCAAAACTGTGGGGGGTACCCCTTGCACTAATAAAGGCATAAGACTCGTGTGGGGCATCCAGAAATCAACCCATAGGTCTCAAACGTGGGGGGTCCCCCCACATTTGAGGCTATACCCTCATTTTGTGGGAGAGTTCCCCCCATAGTTGAGACCTATGCCTTCATTTGCGTAGGGGGTATTCCCCCCCAGTTGTGGTCATTTTCGGGAAATTAATGGTTGCAGCATGTTCGAGGCGGCCAAGCTGGGTTTCTGAAACAGTCTAAAAGACCCCGTACTCAACAAAGGCGTTGAAACCACCTCAATTCATTACCCCGTCATCAGTTGAGTCGGGGGTACCTCCCCCTCATTTCATGACACTGACATGGACTATCGGTGCTGTGCTGAACTGAGGGGGGGGGGTACCTTCCACCCTCAACAGAAGAAAATACATGAAAAAATAAAGAATAAAAGAAATACATGTAGCGCGTTAGTTCCTCTGTAGTAATGTGTTGCTGGAGGGTTACTGAGCTAAGGGGGGGGGGGGGTAAAACGTATGTATACCTTTACTCGTTGCTTTGGGTTTAGCCCAATCATCAATAATTTTAAAAATGTATGGACAGAATTTTGCTTTGCTAAGTTATTTAAAATTTACGCACTGATGACTGTTACTACGGCTCCTGCTATCGTATCAAAATGACCTGAAAAGTACCATTGGAAGATATACGACAGTAGCTGAATATACGACAGTAGCTGACAGTAGGTATGTAGGTATATATGTCGTAGTCCAGAGTGCAATTCAGCCCAATAGCGCATTGGCCTAGACCAGAGTGCAATTGCACTCTGAGCGCGCTTGTAGTGCAATTGCACTACGGGCGAGTTTAATTAGACTGTAGTGCAATTGGTATGTTTGTCTTATGGTAGATATGTCAAGTAGTAACAAAAGTTGACTTGTATTAATCACGTTTTTTAATTTAATTTTGATAATTTTCAATTTAAATTTTAATTCGTCTTACGGTTGATATGTAACTGACCTTTTACTTACTTACATAATACATTTATGGATCCCCCGTTTATCTACTTTTACATGATAACTAATAATAACAGTGGTAACAGCCACGTTTCGTTTATGTTTATTATTTGAACCCTCAAATATCACAGCCAATGAGGAGAACTAAGGTTATTGTTAATGGAAGTCAACTTGTGTTATTACACTTGACATATCTACCTAAGACAAACACTAATTACACTACAGTCTAATTAAATTCGCCCGTAGTGCAATTGCGCTACAAGCGCGCTCAGAGTGCAATTGCACTCTGGTCTAGACCAATGCGCTATTGGGCTGAATTGCACTCTGGACTACCACATATATAGTTAAAGTGAAAAAGGTTGCCCTTGAACCAGTTAGAATGAAAATTCAGTTCATATCGTACGCTAATGCACTGCACACCCAAATGTTGATTTACACAAAAATCACTCAAAAACATAATTTGCCCACAAGCTTCCGACAGGTTTCTCACGCATTATATATCGTACGTACGTACACTGGGGCTCTATACGAGGACGCTTTAAATACAACCCCTGGGTTTATATTCGAGGACGTTTTGAATGGAACCCCATGGACTTCAATTCAAGGTAGGGCTTATATCTTTTCGTGAGCGTTTAGACGGGGGTTCTATTCGAGACAAGTGTTCTATTCAAGACAGGGGCTTTATTCGAGGAAATACGGTAATTGACACCATACAGTGTTGGACTAGTTTCTCGTTGAACGTACTATTTCAAAGCAAAAAGCTCTCTTTTCACAATTATTTTCACTCTTATTTTCACATGGCCGATTAAGAACAAGCCACGTCCGTGAACTTAGCAGACACTTTATCAGTCCAAATTCCGAAATATGCTTTTTCTGATAGCTCGGAATTTGTACTATTTTGAACTATTACTCTCACATTTTGTACTATTTTGTACTACTAGGACAAATTCGTGAAAAAGTGTCGGCTAACTTCACGCTTTGGGCCATGAAAGACAGTAGTAATGCACTATTAAGTTAGTCAAACATTGTTAAATTCATGAACTTTATCACATCTTTACTAAACTGCGTAATTAAATAAATAATGTTGAAACCAGTATACATTTGTAAGTGTTATTCATTCGATTTTGACAATTTGTACTGCTGTGTAGGTACTGGCTCATAGAACCAATTTTTTGATTGATTTTTTTCTCCAAGCCCAACAGCTCGGAAAAAATGTTTCGGGTTAAATGCAGTTGGGGGGGGGAATAGTGGACCTATTTTTTTGAGTAGAGCACCTTGGGGGAAGCATTTTTGCTTCAAGAACCCCTATTTCATTTTTTGGTTTTTTTGAGATTATGACCCCCCGCAATCTGAACCCTCGGGACGTTTTCGCAATTTTTTTCCGAAGCCCTTGTTTTTTCCGTTCTAATCGTGTCTAAATGGTGTCAGATTATTGTTTACAATTTTTTAGAATCAAAACAAAGGCTCTTTGACCGGGTTCCTGCCAAAGAATTGGCCAAATTCGCCAGAAACGTCCAATTTTTGATCAAATTCAAACTTGGCCTTAATTTAGGCTTGGGCTTAGGCTTAGGCTTAGGGCTTAGGCTTAGTATGGGGCTTAGGCTTAGGCTTAGTATCATGCTTAGGCTTAGGCTTAGGTTCAGGCTTAGGCAATAAAAAATCGAAATTTTAAGAAAAAATCCTGCCA
Source organism: Trissonchulus sp. WLG1_4 (assembly GCA_030248245.1). Classification (NCBI taxonomy): domain Eukaryota; kingdom Metazoa; phylum Nematoda; class Enoplea; order Enoplida; family Ironidae; genus Trissonchulus; species Trissonchulus sp. WLG1_4. The sequence continues at coordinate 14,458 of JASANF010016526.1, read as the reverse complement.
GCTTAGCCTAGAGAATCCTGCCAACTAAGCCTAGACGTTGCCTTAAAACATCATAACGCACTCAAAACTATCCAAAAACACAGATTATAGCCATTTTTGGCTTCGAACTTTGGCCTACGTTCACTTCCGAAAACACTGAAAATGCAATTTTCACGGGGTCATAGCTCAGAAAATAAAAATTTGTGGATAGGGGTTCTATTACAAAAAATGCTTCCCTCAAGGTGCTCTACACCAAAAAATAGGTCCACTATTTTCCCCCCCAACTGCACTTGATCCAATGTTTCCACTTTTGTGTGTGACATCGATACGTTTTTGTTATACTACGAATATTAACAGATAGTTTCTCATTTGGAAAATTAATATAAAGTTTAATGGTTGTGGTAAAACGAAGATATACTAATATAAAACTTAATTTCTGTAAACTGTAATGTGTGCCAGACTGCCAGTGGCGTATTTAGGGGGGGGGGGCTGGGTGGGCCGCAGCCCCCCTTAGCGGTTTGAGCCCCCCCTTAGAGGGTCGCAGCCCCCCTATCCGAAAATTTTAAAGCTGACAAAAGCGTTTCTGATACCTCCACAATTGACAAATTCTAACTTCAAAATTTAAAAAATCTCTAAATTTTTCCGTTCTGTTGATGTTTTTTTGTGTGCATGCCTATATATATGTATATGTATGCCAAGTCTATTATCATATTCTGTGTTAATTGATTGATGTCTCACATGTTTGTATAGTCAGACAGGGTAAAAGAATACAAAATTTACAAAGTACAATATTTTTTGCTTTGCTGCATACATGTTTATAATTTTTTTGCATACATGATATTTTTAGCGATTTTTTCATTTTTTGTTTGAATTTTTGAAGCATATTACACCAATCTGCAGTGGCGTAGCCACAAAAAATTTCGGGGGGGGGATGACTTTTCTTTTTTTAAACGTGTTAAAAGATGCATTTAATTGCTATTTTAACGCTAAAAACGACACGTATTAATTTACGACACAATTTATAGTTTCTGTATAATAAAATTATATATATATAGTTATATATAGTTATATATAAAATTATAGTCGACCATTTGGAACTTTGAATGGTGATCTGCTAACGGCACGTGTTACGTGTATCCGCGTCTCGTGTGTCATTTTGCAGCCCTAAAATTGCAACACACATCAGAAGCGGTCGTTTTTGACGACGGATCAGAACAAGCCACCTGGCAAAAAGCATATTGCAACGATAAATCATGGCAAAATCCCAATTTTTGAACGCAGCCATAAAATAGCCTACGTTGGCCCATAGCACAAAAAGATTCACTCCAACTCTCATGTACGCAGATATACACAAAGGGCTTTTCTTCCCGCCAAATGGACATGACTTTTATTCCCCGCTCGACTATAACACTCAGTGGCGTAGCCAGAAAAAAATTTCGGGGGGGGATGACTTTTCGATTTTTTGAAATGTGCTAAAAAGCACTTAAGGGGGTAATGTCGTTTTCGTGGTTTTTGACATTTCAGTGTAATTTTTGCGCCCACAGAACTCAAGCTAAAAACGGACTACGGCTTCGAAACTTTAACCACATTATCTTTAGGAAAATATCCCCACCCGTTTTTTTCCTTTTCTAAAAATAGTTTGTAGAGTCGGTGTTATGGGCTTTTGAAAATTTTAGAAAAAAGTCAAATTACGTGGTTTTTGCACGAAAATGACATTTTCTCAACGTAGAAACGACTTATCAACTATATCAAAAAAACGGGTGGGGATATTATGTCAGTGCATAACTGCAAAAACTTTAGTAGTTGTTGGCTGATCTTGAGTTTCATAACTGTGGCGCAAAAATTAGTCAAAAAAACCGCTGATGGGGTGTATTCAAATGATAGCAGCAGTAAAATTGCAAAAGATAAACTGCTTTTAAATATAGTTTTTTAAAGCTAGAAGGTGTCAAAAAATGTAAAAAAGACCGCTCTAGGTTTTGTTGTGGTTAAGTGCAGTTATGGTAGTTTAAAAAAACACCTAAAAACGCAATTACCCCCTTAAATGCAATTTTAACGCAAAAAAACGACACAAGTTAGCATATTTCGTTCAAAAACAACGCCATTTTCCGACCGGAGCGGCATCGAAAGTTAAATTGGAGCTAAAAAACCAAGCTCCAATTAATCCACCCTTTTTGGTTTTTGTTATTCCAAAAATGTCATTTTCGTGCAAAAACCATGTATTTTGAAACGCTTTTTTTCTGAAAATTTTCAAAAGCCCAAACACCGACTCTAAGATTTGAAAAGGAAAAAAAGGGTGGGGATATTTTCCTAGATAATGTGGTTGTCTTTCCGAGCAGTAGGCCGTTCTTAGCTAAGTTCTATGGGCGAAAAATTACACTGAAAAGTCAAAAACACGAAAACGACATTACCCCTTAAAAGAAGATTTTTAGACATTACAAGTGTAAAATACTAAAAAAGTCATCCCCCCCCGAAATTTTTTTGGCTACGCCACTGAGTGTTATAGTCGAGCGGGGAATAAAAGTCATGTCCATTTGCGGGAAGAAAAGCCCTTTGTGTATATCTCGTACATGAGAGTTGAGTGAATCTTTTTGTGCTATGGGCCAACGTAGGCTATTTTATGGCTGCGTCAAAAATTGGTATTTTGCGATGATTTATCGTTCAATATGCTTTTTGCCAGGTGGCTTTCTATCCGTCGCAAAAACGACCGCTCTATGTGTGTCAATTTTAGGGCTGCAAAATGACACACCAATAATGCGGATAGTATGTAACACGTGCCGTTAGCAGATCACCATTCAAAGTTCCAAATGGTCGACTATAATTTTATATATAACTATATATAACTATATATATATAATTTTATTATACAGAAACTATAAATTGTGTCGTAAATTAATACGTGTCGTTTTTAGCGTTAAAATAGCAATTAAATGCATCTTTTAACACGTTTAAAAAAAGTAGTTATCCCCCCCCCCAAATTTTTTAGTGGCTACGCCACTGCAGATTGGTGTAATATGCTTCAAAAATTCAAACAAAAAAAAGAAAAAAAAAATTGCTTAAAAAGATATCATGTATGCAAAAAAATTATAAACATGTATGCAGCAAAGCAAAAAGAATAGTGTACTATGTAAATTTTTATTCTTTTACCCTTCTGACTATACAAACAAGTGAGACATCAAACAATTAACACAGAATATGATATATATTTTTCACAAACATATACATATATATAGGCATGCACACAAAAAAACAACAACAGAACGGAAAAAATTAGAGATTTTTTAAATTTTGAAGTTAGAATTTGTCAATTGTGAGGTATCAGAAACGCTTTTTCAGCTTTAAAATTTTCAGATAGGGGATGCGACCCTCTAAGGGGGGGCTCAAACCGCTAAGGGGGGCTGCGGCCCACCCAGCCCCCCCCCCCCCTAAATACGCCACTGGCAGTCTGGCACACATTACAGTTACAGAAATTAAGTTTTATATTAGTATATCTTCGTTTTTACCACAACCATTAAACTTTATATTAATTTTCCAAATGAGAAACTATCTGTTAATATTCGTAATAGAACAAAAACGTATCGATGTCACACACAAAAGTGGAAACATTGGATCAAGTGCAGTTGGGGGGGAAAATAGTGGACCTATTTTTTGGTGTAGAGCACCTTGAGGGAAGCATTTTTTGTAATAGAACCCCTATCCACAAATTTTTATTTTCTGAGCTATGACCCCGTGAAAATTGCATTTTCAGTGTTTTCGGAAGTGAACGTAGGCCAAAGTTCGAAGCCAAAAATGGCTATAATCTGTGTTTTTGGATAGTTTTGAGTGCGTTATGATGTTTTAAGGCAAAGTCTAGGCTTAGTTGGCAGGATTCTCTAGGCTAAGCTGGCAGGATTTTTTCTTAAAATTTAGATTTTTTATTGCCTAAGCCTGAACCTAAGCCTAAGCCTAAGCATGATACTAAGCCTAAGCCTAAGCCCCATACTAAGCCTAAGCCCTAAGCCTAAGCCTAAGCCCAAGCCTAAATTAAGGCCAAGTTTGAATTTGATCAAAAATTGGACGTTTCTGGCGAATTTGGCCAATTCTTTGGCAAGAACCCGGTAAAAGAGCCTTTGTTTTGATTCTAAAAAATTGTAAACAATAATCTGACACCATTTAGACACGATTAGAACGGAAAAAACAAGGGCTTCGGAAAAAAATTGCGAAAACGTCCCGAGGGTTCAGATTGCGGGGGGTCATAATCTCAAAAAAACCAAAAAATGAAATAGGGGTTCTTGAAGCAAAAATGCTTCCCCCAAGGTGCTCTACTCAAAAAAATAGGTCCACTATTCCCCCCCCCCAACTGCATTTAACCCGAAACATTTTTTCCGAGCTGTTGGGCTTGGAGAAAAAAATCAATCAAAAAATTGGTTCTATGAGCCAGTACCTACACAGCAGTACAAATTGTCAAAATCGAATGAATAACACTTACAAATGTATACTGGTTTCAACATTATTTATTTAATTACGCAGTTTAGTAAAGATGTGATAAAGTTCATGAATTTAACAATGTTTGACTAACTTAATAGTGCATTACTACTGTCTTTCATGGCCCAAAGCGTGAAGTTAGCCGACACTTTTTCACGAATTTGTCCTAGTAGTACAAAATAGTACAAAATGTGAGAGTAATAGTTCAAAATAGTACAAATTCCGAGCTATCAGAAAAAGCATATTTCGGAATTTGGACTGATAAAGTGTCTGCTAAGTTCACGGACGTGGCTTGTTCTTAATCGGCCATGTGAAAATAAGAGTGAAAATAATTGTGAAAAGAGAGCTTTTTGCTTTGAAATAGTACGTTCAACGAGAAACTAGTCCAACACTGTATGGTGTCAATTACCGTATTTCCTCGAATAAAGCCCCTGTCTTGAATAGAACACTTGTCTCGAATAGAACCCCCGTCTAAACGCTCACGAAAAGATATAAGCCCTACCTTGAATTGAAGTCCATGGGGTTCCATTCAAAACGTCCTCGAATATAAACCCAGGGGTTGTATTTAAAGCGTCCTCGTATAGAGCCCCAGTGTACGTACGTACGATATATAATGCGTGAGAAACCTGTCGGAAGCTTGTGGGCAAATTATGTTTTTGAGTGATTTTTGTGTAAATCAACATTTGGGTGTGCAGTGCATTAGCGTACGATATGAACTGAATTTTCATTCTAACTGGTTCAAGGGCAACCTTTTTCACTTTAACTATATATGTGGTAGTCCAGAGTGCAATTCAGCCCAATAGCGCATTGGTCTAGACCAGAGTGCAATTGCACTCTGAGCGCGCTTGTAGCGCAATTGCACTACGGGCGAATTTAATTAGACTGTAGTGTAATTAGTGTTTGTCTTAGGTAGATATGTCAAGTGTAATAACACAAGTTGACTTCCATTAACAATAACCTTAGTTCTCCTCATTGGCTGTGATATTTGAGGGTTCAAATAATAAACATAAACGAAACGTGGCTGTTACCACTGTTATTATTAGTTATCATGTAAAAGTAGATAAACGGGGGATCCATAAATGTATTATGTAAGTAAGTAAAAGGTCAGTTACATATCAACCGTAAGACGAATTAAAATTTAAATTGAAAATTATCAAAATTAAATTAAAAAACGTGATTAATACAAGTCAACTTTTGTTACTACTTGACATATCTACCATAAGACAAACATACCAATTGCACTACAGTCTAATTAAACTCGCCCGTAGTGCAATTGCACTACAAGCGCGCTCAGAGTGCAATTGCACTCTGGTCTAGGCCAATGCGCTATTGGGCTGAATTGCACTCTGGACTACGACATATATACCTACATACCTACTGTCAGCTACTGTCGTATATTCAGCTACTGTCGTATATCTTCCAATGGTACTTTTCAGGTCATTTTGATACGATAGCAGGAGCCGTAGTAACAGTCATCAGTGCGTAAATTTTAAATAACTTAGCAAAGCAAAATTCTGTCCAGACCTTTTTCACATTATTGATGATTGGGCTAAACCCAAAGCAACGAGTAAAGGTATACATACGTTTTACCCCCCCCCCCCTTAGCTCAGTAACCCTCCAGCAACACATTACTACAGAGGAACTAACGCGCTACATGTATTTCTTTTATTCTTTATTTTTTCATGTATTTTCTTCTGTTGAGGGTGGAAGGTACCCCCCCCCTCAGTTCAGCACATCAACGAAAGTCCTTGTCAGTGTCTTGAAATGAGGGGGAGGTACCCCCCCTCAACTGAAGACGGGGTACTGAATTGAGGGGGGTTCAACGCCTTTGTTGAGTACGGGGTCTTTTAGACTGTTCAGAAACCCAGCTTGGCCGCCTCGAACATGCTGCAACCATTAATTTCCCGAAAATGACCACAACTGGGGGGGAATACCCCCTACGCAAATGAAGGCATAGGTCTCAACTATGGGGGGAACTCTCCCACAAAATGAGGGTATAGCCTCAAATGTGGGGGGACCCCCCACGTTTGAGACCTATGGGTTGATTTCTGGATGCCCCACACGAGTCTTATGCCTTTATTAGTGCAAGGGGTACCCCCCACAGTTTTGGCAACTTTCGGGAGATTAACCCTTTGATGCACACTGTAAACCTCAGGTACCCCACGCGGTGGATACCCAATCTGGGGCTATAAAGCTGGGCTAGCTTATTCAAGTCAACTGATCTTTGAATTGTTTTTCAGAAATAGCACATTTTTGCATTTTGTTGCCCAATTTTAGTCCGGCTGCCACATAACAAAACCTATGCTTGATTAAGCAGTGTAAAAATTTGATTTTTTTATCGCAAAAATAGCATTTTCTTTATAGCCTCATTATGATATGTGATCGCAACTCTGGCAGTCAACTTTTTGTGCATCGGTTACAGCAGATATCGTAGTTTATTTTTAGCAGTCAACTATGATTGACGCTACTGTTGTTTTGATACCGCAAACTAATTTAAATATGATATAAATATGATACTTGGAATTTAAATAAAATACTTCTGATATTTGATACTCGGAAAAAATTTAAATAAGATATGAATATGATACCAACTGATTTAAACAAAATACTTTTGATATTTGATACTTTGAAAGAATTTAAATATGATATAAATATGATACCTCGAATTTAAAGACGATACTTTTGATATTTGATACTTGGAAAAAATTTAAATATGATATAAATACAATACTTTGAATTTAAATATGATACTTTTGATATTTGATACTCGGAAAAAATATAAATATGATATAAATATGATACCAAATAATTTAAATATGATACCGTAATTTAAATATAATACTTTTGATACCATTTTTAATATTAATACCTTATTCTGGCGCTTAAAATGGGTATAAAAAGCGTGTTTGCAATGAACAATCAATCACTCTTTGTTTTTGCAATGGACCCTCCTATCCTCGAAATTGCGGAAATATGTGAGAAAACAAAAAAACAGTACTGTTTGCTGTTGTTATAAAAAATACAGGAGTAAATTAACTTCTGATTTGTTGGCTACCCACGGAGAAGCTGGATCTTAACAGAATATTGTGTAAGTTTTAATGAAGAATTTGAGTCCTAAAGGTCAATTTATGTCTGGTGTGTACGTACTATACTAGTGCATATCGCCCAAATATTAAACTACATGTAAGGTGTGTACGTACTATACTATAGCCAAACGTATCAAAATGTTACAAAACCAAACAAACTACTAGCCTACTTCCTATTGATTAATTTTTTTATATTTTTTACCGACTAAAATGTTACACCATGGTGCCACCTTTGGTTTTTATAGTAAAGCTCGACTGGCAATGCCCTCGAAAATTAAAGAAGCGAAGCAGTAGCCAATCAAAAAAAAGAAGCGGAGCAAATAGCGGGATCAAAGAATGCCGCTAAGAAACAAACACCAAAAGGTGCCGTCTTTAAGCGTGAGAATCAAAATTTTGATATTAAATATAATACCTCGAATTTAAATATGATACTTTTGATATTTGATACCCGGAAAAAAATTAAATATGATATACATAGGTGACAATACTGCTCCCTGTTGAACGCCTGTGCATGTAGCAAACGATTTTTTTTCAAGTCCGTTGACACATGACGATGTCATTTGAAACATATTTTTAAAAAGTTGTAGCAGTTTCGCTGAGATCCGTAATTTCATTAAGTTGTACAATAAAGCGAGTCTATTGACAGAATCAAAAGCTTTTTTGAAGTCTATACTTGCTATGAAAACAGGCTTATGTTCAGCAAGATAAGTTTCAGCTATGCTGTTTAGAACATACAAGTTATCACAGGTCGAATAATATTTTTTATACGCAAATTGAGACGAGTCGTGATTAATTGATTTAAACCACTCAAGTATTCTTTTGTTAATAATACTGTCAAAACTTTTACCAAGATTACTGAGTAACGAAATTCCGCGGTAGTTAGATGGGTAGAGCAACTCCGCGAGGTATTGTTGAAAAAGAAAGCAAAAAAACCTTGTACTCATATTTTGTATTTTTTTTACCCCATCTGACTATATACGTTTTCACGGGAAACCAAAAAAAAATCTGTCGTGGGCCTAACCTTGTTCTAAATGCTGGCACCGGTTTCATTTCGCTATCTCTTACCATTTTTTGGCGGGAAGCTAAAAACTTGCCGGGGAAAAAACCCCATTTGGGGGAAAAAAACCCACCCCATAAATCACCCGAAAAATGTGTTAGCGGTAGTTTTTCAACGCTATGGCACGTATTAGGAGTAGTAGACGCCCCTGATGCCAAAACTATACGCAGATTTGCTATGGGGCCTCAGGTAGACAAGTTTGAAAACGGCTCTTCGCAGCCCATTATAAAATTTTGAATTTTCAGATTTACAAACACCTTAATTTCGCTTGAAAACGTTGAAAACAACTAAAAAGTTGCGATAACGCTTCAAATGCACGCAAAATGTGCACTTTATGGCTACATTTTACGCCATCGACCCTTGGTGGGGGGTACCCTAAGTGGGTGTGACTGCTCTGTCAAGAGGATATTTTACTTTCATTCGGTTATTTGGCGTTTATACAAGAGAACTTAACAGTTTATAATTAAAAACATACAAAAAACTGGCAATAGTGCCAGATATATACTTCTTTCTGCTCCAAAAGGACCTCAAAATGACAAAGTCCGACTATTGGACCCGTATTCCAAAATTGGATCAAGAAAGTGTCAGTATGCGCATTTGTGTTAACAATAAACGTTTTTTTGCACTACCGTGAGTCCTTTGGAGTAGCTATTAGGTTTACTTGGACATCACCAGACCATTTTCAAAAAGTGGCTTTTTCCCCCACATGGGATTTTTTTACCCCATCTAATTTCGGTCATGCCCCCCCTCGTACGAAAGGAGGGACCTGCCACTGCGGTCATGAATTGAGGAAGGGTAGTCCTCTGTAAGCAGTATATTTACATTTGAGCTTGCATCTCTTAGTGCTGAGAAATGAGACTCCAAAATTCACCTCCCTTGGAGCCATCTCGAGTCAAAAATGGGGGGGTCAAAATTTTTGACTCATAAAAAGTACCAACGAGACCCCGTTTGGATACCGCTTATATACGTTTGCCTACAGGGGCTGTACTATACGCTGGCAAATTTTTAGACCTGTACCAAATTATTACCAAATCCGGTTTCCAAATCCACAAATTATTGCCGTGTTCTCACTAAAGTTCTCAATTTATTTTCTCCACTCTGTTGTATTTGATTAATACTTTTACGTACTTGTGTTATTTTTACTGAACTGTTTTGATTATACTGTGGTATATTTACTAAATTTTGTCAACTTTTATGTGCTAAATAACACACTGAATGTCTTACAAACTTTAATTTCTAAACGATTTATATTAAAATCTCGATTTCTCCACTGCTACCTGAAAAGTATTATTTACAAGTAAGTATTATTTACAAGTAATGAGTATGTATATTAACGGAAATAGCGTACGATTTCTCATTAAGTAAACACGCCTATTCTTTTATCCATTTTCTCCTAAAAATTGTCCTACTTAGCGGTATTTCTGAACGAGAAATTAATAGTCATTTGCAACTAATGTTATCCGTGTACTACGTACTGTCATGATATATAAGGTTTCTCCTCGTACTTAATCCCTGTTACGTACAGTATATTTCTCACTGTATAAACTGAAAATATAAATAGAAGTATTTTCTCCAAATCAATAATTATATTTCTGCTGTATATTTCTTCAACTTTCAGATCAATAAGTCCATTCAAAATCATATATACGTACTTAAGGCCAATCATAATCCTCCGAATCTCTAGGGATAGCAAGTTAGTTCAATTTTTTGAGACGATTCGTATAGCTATATTCTTGCAGTCCTGGTAAGTGTCTAGTGAAGTATTTTTGAACCCGTTCTAATTTATCAATTAAGTATATATAATACGGATTCCAAACAGGAGCTGCATACACTAACTTACTTCATGACAGTAGGTACAGTACAATCTCACTAAAAGATTATTATCTCTTGTTTTAAAGTTTCTCAGCAATTTAGCACAAGTGTAAAAACTACTATTAGCTAATTTATTGCAATGATTTGTGAATTTTAAAACATTAGAGATCCATACGCCTAAGTCTTTCACAGTAGAGATATGATGTAAAACGTGATCAGATACTTTAAAAGCTAGATCTACTGGTGGATGACCAAGCACCAATAATTGACATTTTGACACGGAAAACTGAAGTTGATAATTAGTCGCCGACTCATATACAGCAGTTAGATCATGTTGGTAGTTACACATATCCTCTGTGTTTTTTAATTTTAAATATAGTTTTGTATCATCAACAAATATTTTTATTTTTGCATATTTAACAACATTCACGATATCATTGATATAAATTAGAAACAGCAGTGGTCCAAGAATTGATCCTTGAGGTACTCCACTACCTACGGGTGCCCATTCGGAATATTCATTATCTATCTTCACTCTGTGTCTACGATCATTTAAATAGGCTTCTAACCAACTTAACACTCTACCGCGTATACCACAATCATAACATTTTTTAATTAATTTCACATGAGAAACAGAAACACATGCGCGACTATCACTTTTCAAAATGTTCTATTTTCATACAAATATACAATTCAAGTGTCTGCTTTCCCGTCGTCACGTAAATGGCTGCAACGGAAAAAAATAGGATTATTATAAAAATGCCCTTTCACCAAGGGCAGCAGTGGGGGGAGAATAGGAAAGTTGGCTGATCTATAGCGGAAAAATGCTAATAAGCTTATCAAACAGTCGGGACAAGTTTTGCAGCAGAATAGGGAAACTCAGCTTGCTAAATGAAGCGGACAAGAGTTGCATCAGAATAGCAGTCGCCCTGAGACGCGTTAGCGCCTCCCGTACCCTATTCGCGCGAATTAATCAGCCATTATCATCAACTGCCTGTTGCCGGAAAAGTGCCGTGTATATACTTCATTGGTTCTTTTTTGAATTTGGTTCTGTTATTTTTCAGACAAGCTACGTATATATGTCCAGAAATAATTGTTCATCCATAATATATTATCGATTGCTATTCATTTTTATTGTTACGTACATATGTAAATGGAATTGAAGCTTATATAAATTCGACAGTTATTTGTATTAACTAGAGTTATACGGTTGTGTCTACATATGTATATATTGTCACATTATGATTTGTATAGAATATTAGTGGTTAATGTTCTACATAATAATAATACAATGTTAAGTTGGAATACGCCGTTACTCATTTGTAATTTGCGGGAAAGATGTCTATACAAAACGAAAATAGATTGCGCATCGAGAAGTTTAAATGAAATAGGTACCTGTATATATCTGCAGAGTATAACTTTATAATCTATACACCTGACTTAAGTCCTTGGTGCTAGTAAGTGTCGAAAATGTTTTTCCTAATTATTCGCGCGAATAGGGTGCAGAAAGCACTAACGTGTCGCAGGGCGACTGCTATTCTGACGCAACTCTTGTCCGCTTCATTTAGCAAGCTGAGTTTCCCTATTTTGCTGCAAAACTTGTCCCGACTGTTTAATAAGCTTGTTAGCATTTTTCCGCTATAGATCAGCCAACTTTCCTATTCTACCCACACTGCTGCCCTTGGTGAAAGGGCATTTTTAAAGTAATACTAATAATTAACATTTTATGCATTTAAACATCGACTGCTTTAAACGGGGTGTAATTATGTATTACTGACAGCATAGTATGTTCCTGTATGTAATCGTATGCTTGCAAATTACAGAAATAAACATTCATTCATTAATTCATACATTCATGGATTTTATATCACATGGATATTTAATAATGATTAATGCTGACAAATATTATTGGTGGTGCAACTGAGGCGGGGAAAATTCCAACTGATATTTTTACACCGTGAAAATACGTTCATTATTAGCACTATCAAAGCAAAAAAACGTTGATTTATACCTTTTCGAAAAACTACAATTTTTGTCGAAAATCATCGTTTTTCGACATACTGGGGCTAATCATCGAAAATTATGACCAACACAGTCGTAATTTCGTTTGATTGTCTTAAATTAACACATAATAATTTACTTAATATAGCTTTGTTTGCAACATATTTAGCTCATTTTTACTAAAAATCTTAATTTTGCAAACTAAAAAAAGAGGCGAAATATGCATAGTTAAATTGAGCTTACATATCAAAAGTTTTAGTTTCTTCTTGCGCAGACATTAAATTTATTACATTTTTCTAGAAAAATATGCATCATTAGTCATAAGTAGCGATATCTAATGAAATTGAATGCCATAAATACGATCTGAAAACGTCACTGATGCTCAGCACCAAGCTGGCACTGACAGTCAAGTTAGGTTTAAAAGTGCAGCTTTATTTATAATTCCACAGTAGCAAGGGTCCTTTTATTTGATGTTTGTTTGTTTGTTTATTCAAAGAAAAATTAACAAGCACATAATCCCATACATATTAGTCATATTATGCTGACAGACATCAAAATATATATATATATATAATATATATATATATGCGCAAGCTTGTGAACAGTGTACTGCAACGTAAAATGTTAGTAATAATTAGTTGATTTCCGTATTATGTAATCACTTTGTATACGAGAAGCATTCAAGTCTGCCGGTTTCGTTTCAATTCTAAAATTTTCAACCGCTTTTTGAATGCCATGAAGCAATACTTTGTTAATTTTTTAAGACATAATCCATTACGTGAAGTCATTAGTTTTGAAAAAAGAGTTTCCGTTGGTAGGCTAACATCTAAAACTTCGCTAAGTAGCGATAATCTCAACTGACTAAAGGCTGGACATGTGATCAAAAAGTGAATTTCGTTTTCGATTGCGGACAAACTACAAAGCGAACATAGCCTAGCCCCACGTGGGACTCTGCGTTAAGAGCGTCCTCTTTCAATCTCTAAATTGTGAGAACGCATTCAAAGTTTAACTAATGCTGCTAAGTGCTTTCTGTTTTTGATAACACTAAAAAAATATTCAATCTCAAAATCTTTTTTGAACAGTTTATATATATCTAAGCTGAGTAAACTTATGATTTCATTTTTCCACTCTAGCAAGAATCGCTCACCCATTTTTTTCGCGCATTGTTTAAAAATTCAGTTTTGTTCAATACTATTTGAGATGTCAACAAATTCAAAAAACCAAGAACAGACAGGATATTTATCAGACTTGTGACCCATGTTTGTTTATTTGGCTTGGTCAGTGCAAGGTAGCAGAGTGCATAGTAAGCTTGTTTGCGTGGACAAAACAGCGGAGATGTAAAAATTTTACACCAATACTTGAGAAGTAAAAGACTACGATTTATCACCAATAGATATCGGCCACACTCTCCGTAAACTGCAACAGAAGGTGTAGTTGTTTTAACAAGTAGAATGCGTTTTAAAAAGCTTATTTGGACAGTTTCGGTGAGATCATGGTTATTGCGCGTAATCCGAAAGTTTGCATTCGACCAGGTCAAATAGCCCCAAGTTTCGCACCCGTAGTTTAACACAGAAATAATCATTGCATCAAATAACTGAAATTTAGCTGTAACACTGAGCTCTAGGTTTTCAGAGAGTAAATACAACAAGTAAGTTTTAGCAACCTGGGCTTTTTTAGTCCAGTCTAACTTTTGGGCTTAAGTGAAAACCAAGGTATTTTAGAGATTATAGTTTTAGTTTTTCATTATTATATACTATCTCAAACGAAATTTTGTTTGGACTGTAACAGAGAACGAACGTAGATAATTTTTCGGAATTAACAATCATGTTCCACTTTTCACAGTAGGAATGTAAAATGTTTATCGATTTTTGTAATGCAGAACTTGACTCAGCCAGCCTTAATTAGATCATCAGCATAGAATAAAATTCAGAATGACAAAGTATGCAACTTAACAGATGAAGCGCCATTGCGTTTCATGTAATCATCTAAATCAGATACAAAAACGCTAAAAAACATACGATACTTTGAATATAAATATGATACTTTTGATATTTGATACCCG
>JASANF010016525.1:0-10553 GCA_030248245.1 Trissonchulus sp. WLG1_4 | reverse complement strand
AGAACCAAGCTAGTGCGTTCATGACAGTTTTAAGGGGGTAGTGTCGCGAAAGCAGTCGATTTTACGCGACTATAAAACTTTTTCAGTGAAAGATAGGTCATTGTTTTTTATATATTCTAAAAATATTTTTCAAGGCAAATATTTTTGCCAAGTTTCAGAAAAATTGATGCAGCATACAGTTTGCAGTGAAGTCGCAAAGTCGGAAAAATGACGTTTTGAAAACCTATTCACATTCGATAATTTCGTCACAATTAAAAAACTTTTTGTTTAGATTCTTTACACAAAGTAAAAGCACAATGCTCTAGTTTATGCACACAAAAGTTAGTGCAATTTGCTTGAGTCGTTGTGGAGTAATGCCTTTTTGAACTGTGAAACTGTGCGTAACCTGTAAGGTACTCACAGAAATAATGATAAATTGTAAAAAATTTAGACACTTATTTTGAAATCAAAAGAAAAACGAAGCATCATTTTTCATTTTTCTTATTCGTGGCAAAAAAATGGTGCGTCAAAACAGTACATGTACTTCACAAGCTGGCCAATCTGATATCTGGCTTGATTTTTTGAACTTTTATGTCTCTATTGTGTGATGGCTGGCTCACAAATGGTGATTGGTTAAAAATATTGGTAGATATTGGTAGTCTAGTGTCTGGCAGTATTTATTTAACACCATGTGGCATTTCAGTAGTTTCTCAGTGAACGTACAATTTCAAATCAAAAAGTTCTCATTTTGCAGCCTATGAGCAAAACTGCTTTGGCGACACTACCACCTCAAGTCTTAAAGGAGCATTAAAACAAAAAAGATTAATAAAAAATAATCAAAACACAATAGAAAACTAAAACAATATTAACAAAAGTCAGCCTAGCCGAGTGGCTGCAGTCAAATTGTCGGAACGATTTCGTCCAGTGGTGGGCGCTGGCTTGCTAAAATCACAGTATTAATGACATCAATCAAAATCAGGAAAAATATGAAAGATACAGGATCCGTATCCTATATTATTCAACAAGAACGAGTTTACTCATCTATAGTTAATAACATACAACTATTTCATCACAGAGTTAAACGATCAACGAAAAAATGTCGACAAATCAAAAAAATATGTATTTATGACGAAATTTCAAAAAAATCAACCACTTAGCCTTTTTACAACAAACCCATTATTAATACTAACTTATTTTGTGAACTGGAAAATTGGCTTTCACTTTCAGACACACTAAATCGGTCCTCTTAAATTTTCCTATTCTTCTGAGGCTGGAACTTGCCCTGAAAATGAAGATAATTTCAAACTTATTGATCAAAAAAACAAAAAGCAATAAAATTAAAAAGAATTTATAAATGTAATGTATGTTACATTATTGAGCTAGTGCACACTTGAATATTATACTTTTAGCTAAAAACACTATTGCAAAGCAACCAACATTAAATGAGCCAACGCTAGACAATATATAAGTCTGAAAGTACTAAAGTACTTAAAGTAGTTCATACATACTTTGCTTATGAATGTTAAGAGCATTAAAGTAAGTCGGTGTGGAAATGCCTGCCTTAGTCGGTTATTTTGTTTGCTTGCCAAAATTAGCGAAGCAATGACAGCCCATTGTTACGGTTTTAGAAAATCAAGCTAAAATGACGAAAAATAGCTCCTGAGTAGTGTTCAAGATACACGGAAAATTTGACGATGACTATAAGTCAAACAGCAGATACAAACACCTACTTCAATGGGAGATTGTGGCGCTGCTGCTTTTTCAGTAGGGCGAGAAAGAAAGACTTCTGAGTCACTGTCACTAGAAGATTCGCTTGACTCCAAGCCAAGCTTCGGGTCAGCAATTTGAGTTAGGGTTATGGATACTTTACTGAAATCAAAAAGTCCAAAATGTACAAATTATTTTTTATATTATATAACATACATATAATCATGTAGACTGCAAAACTAAAAAAAATGTATTTGAGAAGAAGCGCCGAAAAGCCTGCTAATATGTAATAGAACTCTATTATCAACAAGGTTATTAAAATACAAAAGTCTTAAAAATGAGACAGTTGCTGTTATTATTATTCAGTTAATATAAAATTATAAACAGCCTCCAAGCTAAACACTTACTAGTAGCATTTATTACATACATAATATACTGGCAAGAGTCAGTTTATAAAAATAGATCAAAGTTGAGCCTACTGTTTCAGGAAAGACGCAGACGGTGAGTTGGGACGAAAAACACCGGGGCTTTCATATTCTTCATACGAAGTATCGGTCTCCGCCTCGCTGTCACACGACGGTGCCGACAAATGCAGATGCTTCAGCCTGAAAATTATATATATATATATATATATATATATATATATATATAGATATATATATATAATCTATACATATATATATATATATATATATTTATATATATATATTTATAACTTACACAAGGTCTGTTAACAAATTTGGATTGACTTGATTAGATTAACCAAGTAAAAGTATTTAACAATGAATCATGATTTCTTCAAATATTGCACTCAGTTACTCCTCTAATTGAATGACCGCGCAAAACTGCGAAGTCATTCTGGTTGGAATTATTACAGCCAACTCAGGTGATATAATCCCATTCTATTTGTGAAGAGTTACTAGTTAGCATTCAATAACGACCTTTTCACTGCTTTCACAGCCGACAATCGTACGGAGCGTTTTCCCACTGTATTTTCAGAATCACAAGTCTTCACAACTGATTTTTCAACCACCGGTTTAGTGGTGCTTTCTATGGCACTGATTTCTGCTCCTCTCTTTTTCCTGAAAAAACCACAAAACACTTGTGACCTAAGTGCATTGTGCATTCGCAGAAAACACTAAATGTCATTCGTTCTACATTTAATCGACTTCATGTTCACTTGATTAAGAATTTAAGATTACCATCCCAACGGTTACAGAGGACTTCGGAAACTTCAGAAAAAAGAACAGAAAAATAGCTGATATGGAAAAAAGGATATGAAGCTTGGCTAGTAGTTAAAGGAAACTTCACCACTACCTTTTCACTTCCTCTGCCTGAGCCACGGGCGGATTGCAATCTTTAAGTGCTCGTCTTCTTGTGGTCGCCATCGCTTGCTTACTCGGAGATCTGGCAGATGAACTGAAATCGTAACAAAAACATTATCACTACATACATATATACCGGCTTAAGGGGGGGGGGCTACCCAGGTCAAAAATGAAAGTTCTCCAATTTTGCTTATTTTCACCTAATGTTACTCCCCCAAGGCACCTCTACCTCAGATAAGAACAATTAAGCTTAAAGGTGCACTTTTGGTTCAGTGCGTTTGTCAGTGTATTTACATAGGCAAAAGTACGCCAAAAAGCCGAAAAGTAGCCCTTATTTGGACAGTTCTAGCACAAACCACATTAAGCCAATCAGGCTGAAACTTGGCACAGTAGTAGCCCACATGTATGCGCAAAATAGTATGATCCGGATTTTTTATATGTATTTTCAAATCTAGAATAGTAGAATCGAGGGCGAAATGTGAAAAAATTGCCGTTTTTTGGATCCGCCAAATTTGAGTGATTTTACATTTGACGTCATTGCTCAGGCCATGGGCAAAAATTTAAAAAAATGGATCATAGAGGTTGAGATATGACGTTAGGCTATCCAATCATGTAAAAATCAGCTTCGTCAGTGTTAACAAAAATTTCGAGTAAAGGGGCGCTTTGCAACCACAAAAAACATTTTTTGCGCCTATGATTTACACGTGAAATTGAATTTTTGGGAGCCCCTAGTGAAAAATTGGCAAAAGCATGGTTCCAGTTTGTTACATCTGCGATGCGCCTTCCCTGGGGCTACATTGTGTGCAAATTTGAAGCGAATCAGAGAACCTAAAATTTTCACTTTTTTAGGTAGCCCCCCCCCCCCCTTAAATGTAGTTAGGGGGGATTAGTGGATGTGGACCTATTTTTTGAGTAAATCACCTTGGGGGAAGCATTTTTGCTTGATTTTTGCAAGAACCCCTACTTGATTTTTAGAAGTATATAATTACGACCCCTCGAGTCCTGAGTATATACCTATGGTTTACTTCATTTACATATAAATGTGAAGATTCCCAATTTGGGTTAAATGCAGTTGGGGAGGGGGGGAATGGTGGACCTATTTTCTAGTATATACAGCACCTTGGGGAAGCAATTTTGCTTCAAGAACCCCTATTTCAGTTTTTGGATTTTCTGAGATATGACCTCCCGAAATCTGAACAGTCAGTGAGGGACGTTTTCGAAATTTTTTTCGTATAGTGGTGCGGGGAAAAAACCCCGGCTGTTGTAACGGCCATCTTTCGCCTAACTGTTGCACTAATAAAATGGATTGTAACTACTCACGTTTCTGAGTAATGAGTCTCGAAACCTCCGGGAAAAAACCTTATGCGGGAAAAAACCCTATCACTTTTTCTGGTTGTTCGTTGTTCTATTAGCAGTGAGTATAAACACAATTTCATCGTGTTCTACAACTCTTAGGCTGCAGTATGGACTAAAAAAACCGTTTCTCCGACATCCATGTGACTCACAATGATTCTTCAAAAATCGACCCTTTTTGGCAGAAATGACTTCTGCCCAAATATACATTTTTTCCGTATTTAAAAGCATTAAAAATAGATCAGCATTGCTTGATTTTTGCAAGAACCCCTACTTGATTTTTAGAAGTATATAATTACGACCCCTCGAGTCCTGAGTATACCTATGGTTTACTTCATTTACATATAAATGTGAAGATTCCCAATTTGGGTTAAATGCAGCTGGGGAGGGGGGGAATGGTGGACCTATTTTCTAGTATATACAGCACCTTGGGGAAGCAATTTTGCTTCAAGAACCCCTATTTCAGTTTTTGGATTTTCTGAGATATGACCTCCCGAAATCTGAACAGTCAGTGAGGGACGTTTTCGAAATTTTTTTCGTATAGTGGTGCGGGGAAAAAACCCCGGCTGTTGTAACGGCCATCTTTCGCCTAACTGTTGCACTAATAAAATGGATTGTAACTACTCACGTTTCTGAGTAATGAGTCTCGAAACCTCCGGAAAAAAACCTTATGCGGGAAAAAACCCTATCACTTTTTCTGGTTGTTTGTTCTATTAGCAGTGAGTATAAACACAATTTCATCGTGTTCTACAACTCTTAGGCTGCAGTATGGACTAAAAAAACCGTTTCTCCGACATCCATGTGACTCACAATGATTCTTCAAAAATCGACCCTTTTTGGCAGAAATGACTTCTGCCCAAATATACATTTTTTCCGTATTTAAAAGCATTAAAAATAGATTTTTGCGCTTATTACGTTAGAAACAGTGGAAAAACACTGCCCGCGTCTATCTTTCTTGGATTTAAGTGGTACGCAGCAGCTAAAACCTAAATATTGCAAAAAATGCCAAATTTTGGTGAAACATCACCAAAACAGGTTTCGTAAGGGGTGTCGGGGTATGGCCCAAAATGACAAAAAACGACGGTTTGCGGCCGAATAAACGGTTTTAATGAACTCTACGCATGTTGTTAGCCCAGATGAACCAACTTTAGTAGCAACAATGGGTGAGTTTAGCAAAAAAATGTCGCCAAACAAAATAGGGTTTTTCCCCGCAATAGGGTTTTTTCCCGCACAAACTTTGAACAGTCACAGGTCAAGTTTTTCACTCAACAGTCAGTTTTTCACTGTTTTTGCGCTTTAGAAGTATAGAGAAAACGTAACTCTCTTGAAAAATGCAAACGGCGTTGGCCAAAAGTGTTTTTACGAAAAATTATGACAAGTCAAAAATTTGGAAAATTTTGTCACTGTGAAATTTTGATATTTCACAAAAAATGCTACAGGCCTCAGAACTGCACAAAAATTGGCGTGATAAGTCAGTTTGGGATGCGCTTTCCACCTACATACTCAAAATGGCCCTATGTCTAAAGGTTCGGCCAGGAAGCACTAGGTTTTTTTCCCCGCAAAACGCGTAGGGTTTTTTCCCACACCACTATAAACCCGTGTTTTAACCGTTCTAAACGTGTTTAAATTGAGTCGGAATAATGTTTACAATTTTTTTGGAATCAAAACAAAGGCACGTTGACGTTGACCCCGTTCCTTCCGAAAAATTGGCCAAATTCACCAGAATCGTTTAATTTTTGACCAAATTCAAACTGAGCCTCAATTTAGGCTTGGGGTTAGGCGTTAGGCTTAGGTACTAAAATATCGAAATTTTCAGGAAAAAGCCTGCCAGCTTAGTCGAGAGAATCCTGCCAGCTACGCCTAGACGATGCCTTAAAACATTATATTATAACGCACTCAAAACTATCCAAAAACAAAGATTATAGCCATTTTTGGCTTAAACTGTGACCTACGTTCACTTCCCAAAACAGTGAAAATGCAATTTTCAAGGGGTCATAGCTCATAAAATACAAATTCGTGGATAGGGGTTACGGTGCATCTTCGGCGGGGGGGAGAGGAATTCAAACAAATAATTTTTTCAGCGTAAAACCACGTTTTTATTGGTTTTCGCATGCGCGGAGTTCTTCATTTTTTGGCAGTTTCCAACCGAAAAATGTTGATTTTAACTTTTGTTAATTGTTTGTTAAGTGTTGTTAAGTGTTTGTTTGTTAATTGTTAAGTTGTTAATTCAAACTTTGTCGAAAATCTTAATTTTTCGTCATATTGGGGCTAACTCTCGCAACATGAGACCAGCTCGCTCATTATATCAGTCATTAATAGGAATTTTTCCCAAAAAATAGGAAAAAATAGGAGGGGGTCAAAAAAACAGGAAAAAATAGGAAAAATAGGAGCCGTAACACCCCTGCCTGCTAAGAAGCGTTAAAAATAACTTTACCGCAATAAAAAACCTTAACTAGCTTCATAATTTAAAAAATTTCGCAGATATAGCCCGAATTTTGTACTGAACCATACATACTTAATACTTTGTGTGTGTGTGTTGCTTGTAACGCTTCAATCAGCCTAGTCCTGGTAGCTTCAGAAAAAGTTTTATAACTTTTCAAAGCCTAAACAGAAAAAACCAGAAGCCTTACAAAATTTTTGCAGCATTTAGTATATAGCTTAGAAGTTGCTTTTTCCATCGTAGCAACAGGTTTTTATTTCATGGAGTAATTTTGCCTAAATTTAATTTTGCGCAAAAATTTTCATGTACATAAAGTTTAATTTTTAGACATAGTTTGATTTCCAGCTAGAGCTTACATTCTACAAACTTCTAACCTAGCCTATTCGAAAGAGCGTTCAATTTTAACCCCCCCCCCTCTAACTTTGGGGGATATAGGGGTACACCGGATCACTAGGCGAAAAATGCCGTTTTTCTGACTTATTCCACCCCCAAGGGTTTTAACACCAATAAAAGGGGCGACACCTATTTTCGGGGCTCTAGAGATCAGATTCGGGGCTTGGTTGACGATGGGGGTTCTATATTTTCATTAGGGTAGGAAACGTTATAGGGCCAAAAATAATTCCCCTCCCCCCACCGAAGATTGACCAGGGGTTTACATTACAGAAAATACTTCTATTGAGGTGCTCTACTACAAAAAATAGGTCCACTATATCCCCCCCCCAACTGCACTTGATCCCCAAATTTACAGCTAACCAACACGAAGTATATATTAATGTATCCTACATATTCTACTCCTCCATTGCAGCTAAAAGTACATACCTCTTTGCTATCCTGGCTACGCCATTACGCCAACGCCCACAGCCCACGCACAGGAAAAATATTTCCAGAAAAAAAACTAGAAAAACACCAGCAAACAAGAAAAAATTATCCAGTTTTTTTCTAATTCCTTAACACGAATACCAAGTTTTTTGCTTTTTTCTAATTTTTTCAGACTTTTTCTGTTTTTTTGGGTTCCGGTTTTTTTAACTGCCTGTATGATATAGTTTTTTCTACTTTTTTCTGAACCTGTAAAGAATGTTTTCTAGCTTTTTGCAGGGTTCTTTCTATCTATTTTCTAGTTTTTTTCCAGCTGTTTTATAAGTTTTCTGGTTTTTCTAGTTTTTTTCTGGGGCCGTATTCTCAAAATTACCTGCAGGTAAAGTTAGGCTAACTTTACCCACAGGTAAGGTGAAGGTAAAGTTGTATTCTCAAAATTTTACCAAAGGGTAAGGTTAAAATTTAACTGTGGGTAAGGTTAAAGTTTAACTTTACCTGTGGGTAAGGTTAAAGTTTAACTTTACCTGTGGGTAAGGTTAAAGTTAAACTGTGGGTAAGGTTAAAGTTTAACTTTACCTGTGGGTAAGGTTAAAGTTTAACTTTACCTGTGGGTAAGAAGAAGAAGAAGAAGAAGAAAAATTTACTTCATAGAAATAACAAGGCGGATATATAGCCGCGAAAAACAGAGCATAATCAAATAAATTTATTCAATTTCAGATATTTTAACAGGAAATGTGCATTCTCATTAACACCTTCACCAAAAGTTTTAACAGACTTCGAACTCACTACTTGATCTGGGAGACTATTCCAGGGTAAAATAACTCTCGAAAAAAAGCCATACTTCGTTAAGTCAATCCTACACTTAGGCATTCGCAGTTTAAGCGAATGACCCCTAGTACTAGTCGAGTTATGGAAGCTAAAAACAACATACGGGTTAATGATCGTATACCCATGAATGATCTTATAAGTTAATAACAAATCACGAAACAATCGTCTAAACTCCAGTGATTGAATCCCCAGTATTCTGCAACGTTCTGCATACTCCAACTCACGTAGGTCGAAAAAATGTCTAGTAAACCTCCTTTGCACCTTTTCCAATACTTCAATATCTCGCAATAAATGCGGGTTCCACACCTCACAAGCATACTCCATTATAGGTCTTACATAAGATTTGTACAGTGCAACAAGAACATTGACATCATTAGTAATACATGAATTCGTCACCAAATATAAAATCCCATGTGCTTTTTTTGCTATTTTGGCTATATGTTCTGAGAACTTTAAGTTCGTCGTAATTAAAATACCTAAATCAATACATTCAGACATACTTACAAGAGGAGCGTTGTCAACAAAGTAAGTAAATTTTGGATTTGACTTCCCCAAATGCATCACAAAAGATTTGTTTAAGGAAAGAGACATTTGCCAAGTGTTAGCCCACTGAAGAAAAGAATCTAATGCATTTTGAAGTAGGTTGTATCTCAACTCCCCTTCAAAAAATATCTTCGAATCATCAGCAAACCATAAACTAGATTTGCCAAACAGCTCAATCGCATCATTAACATAAAACAAAAAAAGCGTTGGACCACAAACAGACCCCTGTGGCACACCACTCGTAACCTCACTCCAAGAAGAAATAGAATCCCCAACCCTGACTCTCTGCCGGCGATTTGTCAAAAAAGCACGGTAAAGCCCCAGAAGCAAACCACTACAGCCTACGTGTCCCAATTTTTCCAGCAACTTTCTATGACAAACTGTATTAACCGCTTTTTTAAAATCAATATAAGCCACATCAACGCACTGACGGTTTTGAATAGCATTGATCCACATACTAGTGGCAACTAGTAGGTTAGTCACCGTCGATCTACCCGCAACAAAACCATGTTGATAAGGGGAAAGCACGTTAGAATTTAGACAAAAATTACGCAATTGTAAGTTTAACAAAGCATCTAGTGGTCTAGCAGCCCCACAAGTCAGAGATACATCACGATAATTATCGACATGCGCACGTGATCCTTTACTTTTAAAGATTGGAACAATGTTCGCATCTCTCCAATCTCTTGGTACATAAGAAAGTCTGTACGCAAAATCGGTTATGAAAAATATAGGAAAAGCTAGCTCAGCTGCGAAAGTTCGATAAAACATGTAAGGAATTTCATCTGGGCCTGTAACAAGACTATTTCTCAACCCCTTAAGATAATCATAAATATCTATAACATCAAAAACCATTGAGTCGAACCTATCAAAAAAAGACAAGTGACCACAATCAACTAACCGCATATCATCAACAGTATATACAGACGAAAAATGATCATTAAACAAATTAGCCTTATCAGCATCAGACATAACAAAAGAACCGTCATCGGTATTTATTAACATAGGAATACCACACTTTGGCTTGATCCGTTGACTAGTATACTTAAAAAAACGTCTTTTGTTAGGATTACTAGCTAAACTTTCTTCATAAGCACGTTGAAAGCTGGTTAACTCCCGTTTAAAAAGTTCATTCAATTGATTATACCTATACTTGGACAAGAGATCCATATCCCTTACCCACGTTTTAAAAGCTGCGTTCTTCTGCTCCTCTAATTTTCTCAATCTCACCGGCCAAAATAACTTATTCTTGTCAGTACGAATACAAGGTACATGTAAATCAATAACATGGTGTAAAAAATCCTTTAAAACTAGCCAGAACTGTTCCACTATATTGACCATAGGATAATTCATCCTGTGGTTCCAGAAAAAAGAGGTCCAGTCAACAGTACTTAAACATGCGCTCACAGCTTGTCTATCCATGCCGTAATAATTTTTAAACCATTGTTTCTTTTCTAATTTTCCCCCAAGCTTTAAACAAAAATAAATAGAAGCGTGATCAGAGTTTGCTAGTGGAGATTCGATCTGCCAATTCATAACTATATCCGGATAATCAATAAACA
>JASANF010016523.1:0-21394 GCA_030248245.1 Trissonchulus sp. WLG1_4 | reverse complement strand
GCCAGTGCATTTACAGCTATGTAATAATTTTGGACGATCGAACAACACTAGCAGCGGTCTTTTACTTGAACATAGTTTAAAAATTTTGGTGTTTTAGTGAGTGTGGTGTAAATTTTTGGTAAAATAACGCATTACTTTTTGCATGAAACCGAAATATAGTTCGTATAAATACAAAAGCAAATTTTCGGCTTGCGATTTTTAAAAAAACGGCTAAACGAGAAAAGCTAAAATGTGGCACTTAAGGTGGTAGTTCCAGAATTGCAGTTTTTTTACATCAAGCTATTTTCAAAGCTCGTTTTCAGAACAACCAGTAAAACAGGAATAAAATGGGTACGATTTTTCGAAACAAGATTCGAAACTGTCTACTATCACGGTTTAATCACTGATAAAATCCTACGTTAAGACTAGCTACCCCATTGGCTTACAGTTCAGTAAGCCAACGCGGAAGCTAGTCTTAACCATGGTATTTTACGAGAAATAAAAATTGCTCTGACTGTTTTTGGTGTAGTTTAAGAAAATCATAGTCTCTTTACTCGTAATGTATAGATCTGTCAGAAAAACGGGTCACTGCGATTACGGAACTACCACCTTAAATGCAACTGGTTGTCTTTGAGCGGTCTCAAAGTTTGATTTCTGAGCAAATCGATAGTATTTAAAAAATTTAGTTAAATTTACAGTTTTTGAAAACCACATGTTTAGCGTTGCTGAATTTATCAATCATATTTATCAAAAATGAAGTTTTGTGACCGCTTGATCTCAACAAAATGAACTATTAGGCCGTGTTTACATTTTTTTTCAGCTGCTCGAGCAGCTGAAAAAGGCTGCTGCTTTTTTTCGCCGTTTCTGGCTTTTTTGAGCTGCTCGAGCAGCTGAAAAAAAGCTGAAGCAGCTGGAAAAATGCGGATAAGTATGGCGGTCACTATAGACTAGCTGCGCGTTTGCCATAACAACGCTGCAGTTTTGACAATTGTTCAGCTGCTCCAGCATTTTTTCAGCTGCTCCAGCTATTTTTCAGCTGCTCCAGCTTTTTTTCAGCTGCTCGAGCTGCTGAAAAAAGCTCAAAGTAAACACGGCCTTAGTTGTGTAGGTATTTAGGTGTGAAGAGAAATCGCAAATTCGAAAGCCCAAATTCCGCTCACGTTTTTTTACAGTGAATGCAAATTTGTATCAATCAAATTTATATTTAGTGTTTTGAAAATTGGTCTCAGACTGCCGTTTTTATAAAAGTCACATTTCAGGAGCGCCACCTCTAGGCCAAGTTCAAATTTAATTAAAAATTGGATGATTCTGATAAATTTGACAAATTTGTTTAGACAAATAAATTTTTTAGAAGGAACGCGGGAAGAGTGCTTTTGTTTTCATTACGTTTTGAAAGGAAAAACACAGTACGTTTTGAAAGGAAAAACACAGGATTACGAAAAAAACTGCGAAAACGTCTTTCACTGAGGTTCAGATTTTGGGGGGTCGTATCTCAAAAAATCCAAAAAACGAAATAGGGGATCTTGATCCAAAAATGCTTCTCCAAAGGTGCTCTACTAAACCCCCCCAATTGCATTTAACCCAAATTTCGGTGTCTGTTTCCGTTTAATTTCAAAAACACCGAAAATGCGGTGTTTTTAAATAAAATTATTCTAATTTATTGAGGGACCGTATACTCACTAAAAAGGACAAAAATTTTTAATAAATTAGCCAATAGCACAAAATAGCGCCTAAATAGCGCAAATAGCACCCTCAGATGCTATAAGCGCTATTTTTAAGCCTACGAAAAAAATAGCGCTTATAGCACTTTGATGCGCTATTGTTGTGCTATATGCGCTATTTTTTATATCGTCAACTAGAACTCAAACAAAAGTTTAAAAATAATTTTAAAATTATTCTAATTTATTGAGGTACCGTATACTTACAAAAAAAACAAAAAATGTCAATAAATTAGCCAATAGCACAAAATAGCGCCTAAATAGCGCAAATAGCACCCTCAGGTGCTATAAGCGCTTTTTTAAGCCTACGAAAAATAATAGCGCTTATAGCACTTTGATGCGCTATCGTTGTGCTATATGCGCTATTTATGCACTATTTTTTTATATCGACGTCCAGAACACAAACAAAAGTTTTAAAATACTTTTAAAATTCTTTTTGTTTATTGAGGGATCGTATACGTGCTAAAAAGTACAAAACTTTTCAATAAGTTAGCCAATAGCACAAAATAGCGCCTAAATAGCGCAAATAGCACTCTCAGGTGCTATAAGCGCTATTTTTCAAGATCCAAGATCAGCATCACTATTTAAAGAAAAATTAACACAAACACCAATAGGCCAGCGTAGTTCAGTTGGTAGAGCGTTAAGCTAGCAATCTAGCAATGGGGGGTTCAAATCCCCCCTGGCCATTTTTCTGTAGAAGTTTTATCCATATCCAAAAAAATAGCACATATAGCACCGTCTATAGCGCTTATAGCGCAAATAGCGCATATAGCACTCCCAAAAAGCGCTATAGCGCAAATAGCGCATATAGCACAACCAAAAAGCGCTATAGCGCAAATAGCGCATATAGCACCTTCGATAGCGCATATAGCGCAAATAGCGCATGTAGCAACCCCAAAAGCGCTATAGCGCAAATAGTGCATATAGCGCAAATAGCGCATATAGCACCTTCGATAGCTCACATAGCGCATATAGCACCCCCAAAAAGCGCTATAGCGCAAATAGCGCATATAGCACCTTCGATAGCGCTTATAGCGCATATAGCGCATAAAAAAAGCGCTATAGCACAAAAAGTGCTATTTCGATTTCGCTTATACGCGTTTGTTACCAGTTGAGGACAGTGGCGTAATCCAGAAATTCTTAAAGGGGTGCTGCACCGCACGTTCCCCGAGTTGCGACCGGATGTGTTGTGTGTGTTTGCGCGCGCTGATTGACGTGAGCCACCTACTGCTGGTGGGGGTGTCGGCCGGTGTGTTAAGAGCAACGTGAGCCACCTGTCACCTTTGCTCAAAGGGAGGCCACAGGAAAACATAGAGTGACAAAAAAAGTAGACAAAAGTAAAAAATACCAGAAGAAAAGTAGAAAAAGTAGAAACTTGGGATCAGATGCAGTTAGGGGGGAAGGGGAATAGTGGACTTACTTTTTGGAGTAGAGCACCTCAAGGGAAGCATTTTTTGTAATAGAGCCCCTATTCATAAAATTTGCTTTTCTGAGCTATGAACCCTTCAAAATTGCATTTTCAATGTTTTTGGACATGAACGTAGGCCGAAGTTTGAAGCCAAAAATAGCTATAATTTTTGTTTTTGGATATTTTTGAGTGCGTTTTGTTGTTTTTAGGTAGCGCAATCTTTTTTAGGTTTTTAATTTTTTTCAAAATTTTTAGGTGGCAATCTGGGACCAATTTTAGATGTGCGATAGAAAGCCGGTATAATAGTATGCCCAAACATAAAATATGAAGTTGATTGATGCAAATTAGCATTCACTGTGGACCAAACGTGAGTGGAATTTCGGCTTGCGATTTGTCTTAAGGGGCCGCTCCGGGAATCAAGGATTTGGGCCGTATTTTTTAAAAACAGCCAAAATGACCTATCATTCTTGAAGGAAAGTTGCCCAAAATACAATTTCTGATGTTTTGACGTGCATATCTCCATAGCAAAAAATTTGAAAAAATTGGACAATTTACTGATTTTATTCGACATTTACACAAATTCAGCAAGTAAGCCAGTGCATCAACGCTTTTTGAGGTTTTGCAAACAGACGATACGTAATTTTTATGAGTCGTAATGAAAAACTAAAACAATTTTATTGCGTTTTGTGCAAAAAAATCGCACAAGAAACCATTTTTAGAAGCAGTAGACTCAAATATAGGCTGTGTGAATACAAAACCAAATTTTTGGCATTCGATTATAAAATGCTGGTAAGATATTTTTCTACAAAATTTTGCAAAAGTATAGCCGTAGGCTCTGCGCAGTTGAACAATTTTTTAGTTTTTTAAAATTAAGCTTAGAAATTTTTTTATATGAATTTGATTGCTCAGAGTTCGACTTCGAAAACACATAATGACATTTTTTATCCAAACCTGACATATACGTTAAAAACCAAAATAATGTTCAACTAGAGAAGCACATAAGCTACATTTTGGTATATAAAGTGTGACTATACGCAAAGTATAAGCAGAGTTATCGTTTGCCGAAAATTCACTCACGTTTGGTGCTCTGAGAGTCACGTGACATGATCACGTCATTTGAAATTTTGCCTCCAGTGTTCTTTTGTGCCATAGTACATATATGTATGGTAAAGATTGACATTTGCCAATTTTTTTGCCAATTTTCTATGTAACCCCTGATTCCCGGAGCGCCCCCTTAACAGCTAGATAGCTGTTGCAAAACCAATAGCACTTTTTGCTTGCCATAATGTGATCGAACAGTCGCAAAATGTCATCTTTGATGATTACGATTGATATATTGAAAAACACTAAAATCACAATTTTCGAAAAACGTAAATTTAACTAAATTTTTTAAATACTGTCGATTTGCTCAAAATCAAAATTTGCGACCGCTCGAAGCCAACGAGGTGCATTTGCCATTTATGTGCCAAATTTTAATTTTCCTTATTGAGCCAACTTTTTGAAATCGCAAGTCGAAAATTTGCGTTTGTATTCACACGCACTTTATTTCCGTATCACGCAGAAACTGCTATTTCGTTTTATAAAGTAATTACGCTACACTCAATAAAACACCAAAAAATTTTTAAGGGGGTAGTGCCGCGAAAGCAGTTGCAGGCAGTAGCGTAGCCAGGATTTTGCTGAGGGGGGGGGCCAGATATATATGGGTCTGAGCAGTGGCGTACCCAGAAAAAAACTTCGGGGGGAATGACTTTTCGATTTTTTGCAATGGGTTAAAATGCACTTTTTAGCAATTTTAACACTCGTAAAACGCCTTACAAACGCAAGATTACTAAACCACAAGGCTGCAGGGGTATGGGAGCGGAAGCCCCCAGAAAAAAATAGGGAAAATTTTCTATTTATTGGCCAAATTCTGTCAATTGGAGGCGTATCAGAAAGTTTTTCCGGCCAGACCATATATAAAAACCAAAGGACACAAGGTTGCAGGGGTCTGGGGGCGGCAGCCCCCAGAAAAAAATTGGCGATTTTTCTAATTTTTAGACCGCATTTGGTCAACTGGAGACGTATCAGAAATTTTTCCGACAAAATTTAAAACAAAAGATGGGAGTGTCATATCAGACGGTGTATTCCACTTCCACAAGTAAATGTAGCATAATATACTCGTGTAGACATGCACATGCAGCATAATGTAGTTGTGTATACATGCATAGGCTTTGATGAAAGACAATAACGAGGAATAGTAAGCCACATAAGGGGTCTGGGGGCGGCAGCCCCCAGAAGCTAGCACTTTTTAAAAATTTTGGAATAAAATTTGCGTTGAAAACGTAATATCAAGCCACACTTAGCCAAGAAAGTAGAATGATCGCGGGGGTCTGGGGGCGGCAGCCCCCAGAAGCTAGCGCTTTTTTAAAAATTTGAGTTAAAATTTGCATTGAAAACTTAATTTCATGCCACACTTAGCCAAGAAAGTAGAATGATCGCGGGGGTCTGGGGGCGACAGCCCCCAGAAGCTAGCGCTTTTTAAAACTTTGAAATAAAATTTGCATTGAAAACTTAATTTCTCGCCGCACTTGGCCAAGAAAGTGGAATGATCGCGGGGTCTGGGGGCAGCAGCGCTTTTTTAAAACTGAAATAAAATTCGCAGTGAAAAAGCTATTTCAGCAACAGTTTTTATTTTTTCCTAATCCTAATGGATATGCCATTTTGTCAATCCCTACTGCAAAAACTTGCACGTATATACATATATATAACAGCACATATACAACTGTCAAAAAATAATACTTTTAAAATTTCAAAACATAGAGCTCAGAAACCAAAATCAGATGTATCGGAAATTTTGGCTGGCGAGGCATTTAAAACCAAAGACCGGTAAGACCTCACATCAACAAGCGTAGCGAACAAGTAGGTGCTGCATAGTGCACTCACATATACAAGGTTTTAATAATAAAAGATCATAACAATGAACAGAATAAACTATAGAGCTGCAGGGGTCTGGGGGCGGCAGCCCCCAGAAAAATTTGAGAAATTTTTTATTTTTAGGCCAAATTTGGTCAATTGGAGACGTTATATAACGGAAATTTGAGTTTTATGAGTTAGCCAAAAGGGGGGTTCGGCCCTTGGCTTCCAGGAGGGGGGGGGGGAAACGCTGAGGGGGTTCCAAAATCGCTGAGGGGGGGGGGGCCCGGGGCCCCCCGCCCCCCCCCCGGCGAAGCCACTGGTTGCAGGCTGCATAGCTGGTAGGATTTTCTAGGCTAAGCGGGCAGGATTTTCCCTGAAAGTTTCGATTTTTTAGTACCTAAGCCTGAACCTAAGCCTAAGCCTGATACTAAGCCTAAGCCTAAGCCCCATTCTACGTCTAAACCCTGAGCCCAAGCCTAAATTGGAGCCCAGTTTGAATTTGGTTTAAAATTGGACGTTTCCAGTGGCGTACTCAGGGGGGCAAGAAGGACGTCAACCCCCTTTTCTCAATTTTAGCCCCCCTTCGCGATTTCAGCAGTAGCGTACCCAGGATTTAGCGAAGGGGGGGCTGAACTGATGGTCGACGACCGGGGGGGGATGAAACGCAGTAACGCACACGCAGTTCGCGGCAGTCTGCAGAAGGTCTAGCTTTTTAGAATTTTTAAATTGATTGCATTGGTATTAAAAAAAGTTTTACGCAACATGTCGTGCAATCATAGTGGTTGCAGGGGTCTGGGGGCGGCAGCCCCCTGAAGCTGGAGCTTTTTTAGAACTTTGAAATGAAATTTGCACTGAAAAAGCAATTCTAAGCAACACTTGTGAAATCATAGTGGTCGCAGGGATCTGGGGGCGGCAGCCCCCAGAAACTGGAGTTTTTTTAAAATTTTGAAATCAAATTTGCATTGAAAAAGCAATTCTAAGCAACACTGATCGTAAAATGAGTGGTTGCAGGGGTCAGGGGACGGCAGCCCCCAGAAGCTGGAGCATTTTTATATTTTTGAAATAAAATTTGCATTGAAAAACCATTTCCAAGCAACACTTGTCGTGAAATTAAAGTGGTTGCAGAGGTCAGGGGGCGGCCTCCCACAGGAAAAAATTTTGAGAGATTTTATTTTTAGGCAAATTTAGTGAATTGAAGCCAAATCGGAAAAGTTTTTCGGCCTGACCATAAAAACTAAATGGCGGAAGACAACCTTGTTTAAAAATTTGTCTGAACATTGAACAACCCCAGCGAAATGACACCGCAAAGCGAAGTAAAGTCAGCGCGCTGCTCGCCTCTGGAAATTTTTTTTTGATTTTGAGGGCAAATTTCATCAATTTACGGCTATTTTTGTTATGCGGCTACAAAAAAGTTTCCTTTGCTCTGGGCAAAAGGGGGGTATATATCTCTTATATCCTCTTCAGTTTCCGCCCTTTTGCCTCCTCTCATGAACGTCTAAGGACATGAATTCATTCATTAAGGGGGCGCTCCGGGAATCAAGGATTTGGGCCGTATTTTTTAAAAACAGCCAAAATGACCTATCATTCTTGAAGAAAAGTTGCCCAAAACACTATTTCTGATGTTTTGACGTGCATATCTCCATAGCAAAAAATTTGGAAAAAATTTGACAATTTACTGATTTTATTCGACTTTTACACAAATTCAGCAAGTAAGCCAGTGCATCAACGCTTTTTGAGGTTTTCCAAACAGACGATACGTAGATTTTATTAGTTTTAATGAAAAATTAAAACAATTTTATTGCGTTCTGTGCAAAAAAATCGCACAACGAACCATTTTCAGAAGCAGCAGACTCAAATATAGGCTGTGTGAATACAAAACCAATTTTTCGGCATTCGATTATAAAATGCTGGTAAGATATTTTTCCACAAAATTTTGCACAATTATAGCTTTAGGCTCTGCGCAGTTGAACAATTTTTTAGTTTTTTAAAATAAAGCTTAGAAATTTTTTAATATGAATTATATTGCTCAGAGTTCGACTTCGAAAACACATAATGACATTTTTTATCCGAATCCGACATAAATGTTAAAAACCAAAATAATGTTCAACTAGAGAAGCACAGAAGCTACATTTTGGTATATAAAGTGTAACTATACGCTAAGTATAAGCAGAGTTATCTTTTGCCGAAAATTCACTCACGTTTGGGGCTCTGGGAGTCACGTGACATGATCACGTGATTTGAAATTTTGCCTCCAGTGTTTTTTTGTGCCATACTACATATATGTATAGTAAAGTTTGACATTTGCCAACTTTTTTGCCAGTTTTCGATGTAACCCCCGATTCCCGGAGCGCCCCCTTAAACGTGAATTCATCGTGTTCAGAGTCAGATTTTATATGTGAGCGTTATCATTGTTACTAAATGGATTTTTTGTCAAAATTGATAATATGTCAAACTTTTACTTTAGATGAAAAAAGCACCAAAAACTGGCCCATGGGGAGACTAGCAAACCTGAAAACTGCATTGTATACGGGAAAAAATTGAAGAAAAACCGTGGGTGACAAAGGCTGTCCTTGGATGTTCGTCCTCTACTCCACTCACCGCACGGTTTTTAATTAAAAGCCACACAAAATATATAACTAAATACCAATAATAGTTGTCAGCATTACTCACACCATAGCAGATATAAATCATGTATATACATTAGAGCAGTAATAAATTATGGGCGAGAAGCTTCGGGTTGGGATGAAACTTCGGGTAGAAGTCAGTGCGGGGACGCAAAAAGTGGTTCGGGTACCTAAATTTTCTGACCAAATTACAAAATTTTTATACCGATTTTTTTTAGAATTTCCAAAGATCATAAACATTTTAGTATAATAAGTACCAGAACCAGGGTTTTTTTTCAAAATCGACAATGGGTCCACGTTGGGTCAGGTTAATTTTCGTTGGTGCAGATTCGGTTGGGGGGGAAAAATTCAAACTAACATTTTTTCAACGTAAAAACATGTTTTTATAGGTTTTCGCATGCGCTGAGTTCATTTTTGGCAGTTTGCAAGCGAAAAAACGTAGATTTTTAGCTTTTTTTAAAAATTCAAATTTTGTCGAAAATCCTTTTTTTGTCATATTGGGGCTAATTTTCGCAAAATAAGACCAGCTCGCTCATTATATTAGTCTGAAATTTTATGAGCATATATTAACACATAATAATATATTTTATTCAGCTTTATTTGCTACATATCTTGCTCATTCTGGCCAAAAAATGTTAATTTTTTAATTATAAAATTGGCGAAATGCACTTACTTAAAATGAGCTTAAAATTCAAAATTTTATAATTTTTTGCGCAGCAGATGGCTATCAAACATTTTTGCCCACAAAAAATATCACATTTAAGGCACAAATACGGCGTTACAATAAATTTTAATGCTTAGGCCGTGTTTACATTGAGCTTTTTTTCAGCTGCTCGAGCAGCTGGAAAAAAGCTGGAGCAGCTGGAAAAAAGCTGGAGCAGCTGAAAAAATGCGGATAAGTATGGCGGTCACTATAGACTAGCTGCTCCGTTGTCATGACAACGCTGCAGTTCCAGCTTTTTTTCAGCTGCTCCAGCTTTTTTTCGCCGTTTCCGGCTTGGCGGAGCCGTTTCGCCGTTTCAGCTTGCTCGAGCAGCTGAAAAAAAAGCTCATTGTAAACACGGCCTAATATATAAATCCTAGTTCAAAACTTCCCTAATGCTCAGAGCCAAGCTCACGCCGATGGGCAATTTCGGTTTTAAAGTTCAGCTTTATTCATTATTACACAGTAGCAAATGTCCTTTTATTTGATGCAGGAAACTAAGACTAATTTTTTTACTCACCCACAACTGGGGCCGTATTCTCAAAATTACCTACAGGTAAAGTTAGGCTAACTTTACCCACAGGTAAAGTGAAGGTAAAGTCGTATTCTCAAACATTGACTAAAGCCAACGTGATAGCTATAGTTACCTTTAATTTTCGGGCCAGGAAACTGTTTTATCTTGTTTCGCAGCTAAAGTTAATGTATTGTGCAAATTTTCAACCTCGACCGTCTACGTTAATCGTGTTTTCAATTTTAACTTTACCTTTACCCACAGAATTAACTTTACCTTCACCTTACCTGTGGGTAAGGTTAGCCTAACTTTACCTGCAGGTAATTTTGAGAATACGGCCCCTGAGTTTAATTGTGAGCACTAAGCCTCAGCCTAAGCACTAAGCCTAAGCCTAAGCCTGAGGCCTAATTTGAAAGAAAACCCTGTTAAGGGGGCGCTCCGGGAATCGGGGGTTACATCGAAAACTGGCAAAAAAATTGGCAAATGTCAAAGTTTACTATACATGTTTGTACTATGGCACAAAAGAACACTGGAGACAAAATTTCAGATCACGTGATTATGTCACGTGACTCCCAGAGCACCAAACGTGAGTGAATTTTCGGCAAACGATAACTCTGCTTATACTTTGCGTATAGTCACACTTTATATAGCAAAATGTAGCTTATGTGCTTCTCTAGTTGAACATTATTTTGGTTTTTAACATTTCTGTCGGATTTGGATAAAAAATGTCATTATGTGTTTTCGAAGTCTAACTCTGAGCAATAAAATTCATATAAAAAAATTTCTAAGCTTTATTTAAAAAAACTGAAAAATTTTTCAACTGCGCAGAGCCTAAGACTATAATTGTGCAAAATTTTGTAGAAAAATATCTTACCAGCATTTTATAATCGAATGCCGAAAAATTGGTTTTGTATTCACTCAGCCTTTATTTGAGTCTGCTGCTTCTGAAAATGGTTTCATGTGCTATTTTTTGTACAGAACGCAATAAAATTGTTTTAATTTTTCATTACAACTAATAAAATTTACGTATCGTCTGTTTGAAAAACCTCAAAAAGCGTTGATGCACTGGCTTACTTGCTGAATTTGTGTAAAAGTCGAATAAAATCAGAAAATTGTCCAATTTTTTCCAAATGTTTTGCTATGGAGATATGCACGTCAAACATCAGAAATAGTATTTTGGGCAACTTTCCTTCAAGAATGATAGGTCATTTTGGCTGTTGTTAAAAAATACGGACCAAATCCTTGATTCCCGGAGCGCCCCCTTAAGAAGCATCAAAAGTAACTTTACCACACTAAGAAACCTCAACTCGCTTCAGAATTTGAAAAATTTCGCAGATATAGCCCGAATTTTGTATTGAACCTTAATTGTGTTGTAACGCTTCTAACAGCCTGGTCCAGGTAGCTTCAGAAAAAGTTTCGTAACTTTTCAAAGCCTGAACCGATTAACAAAACTTTTTCAGCATTTAGTAGCTTAGAAGTTGCTCTTTCAATGGTAGCAGCAGGTTTTCGTTTCATGGAGTATTTTTGCCTAAATTTAATTTTGTGCAAAAAATTTCATGTAAAGTTTAATTTTTAGACAAAGTTTGATTTCCAGCTAAAGCTTCATCCTACAAACTTCTAACCTGGCCTATTCGAAAGAGCGATCAATTTTGACACAGGAAAACCGCCACTCTTAATTTGGTCTTAATTTGGTCTTAAATTTTTAACATTTAAGACTATTTTAAGAGTTCTTAATTTGGTCTAAACTTGGTGTGAAAATTTTAAGACTAAATTTAGACTATTTTTAGATTGAGTCGGAAGACCAGAATGTTTTAGACCAAATTCAGACTATCTGAAAACGGTCTAAAATTATTTTAGACTAATTTTAGATTGTTTTAAGATTGAAATAAAACTGCAAAATGACTCTAAAAACAGTCTTAAAACTTTTAAGATTGTTTCAGAGTAATTTAAGACTAGTTTTAGAGTGATTTAAGATAATCTAAAATACTCTTAAAACACTCTTAAATGTTTTTAGACTGTTTTAAGAGTGATTTAAGATTATCTAAAATACTCTTAAAACACTCTTAAATCACTCTTAAATGAGTGCTGGCTGAGTTTTGAATGTTTTTAGACTGTTTTAAGAGTGATTTAAGATAATCTTAAATACTCTTAAAACACTCTTAAATCACTCTTAAATGTTTTTAGACTGTTTTAAGAGTGATTTAAGATTATCTAAAATACTCTTAAAACACTCTTAAATCACTCTTAAATGAGTGCTGGCTGAGTTTTGAATGTTTTTAGACTGTTTTAAGAGTGATTTAAGATAATCTTAGATACTCTTAAAACACTCTTAACCACACATGTGCAGCTAAGAAAATCTGGGGGGGGGGGGAGACGTCGACCGGGGGGGGGGGGGGGGCGGAGCAACTTTTCCGGAGAATTTTGCTTCGTTGCTCCTTTGCTCCAAATTTGCTCCTGAGCTACTAATTTTTGTTTCGTGAGCCACCCATTTTGCTCCCCGGCCGCTCAGTTTACCTTCGTGATGTCCTTTCAAAAAATTCTGGGGGGGGGGAGCGGGGTCCGGTTGGGGGGGAGCAATCCCCCCCACGCCCATGTATGCTCTTAACGTCACTCTTAAATGTTTTAGACAGTTTTAAGAGTGATTTAAGATTATCTAAAATTGGTCTTAAATCACTCTTAAATGTATGCTGGCTAAGTTTTCTGTTAGATTATATACAACACAGACTGATTTACTGCATATCGGCAGTCAATTACAGAAAGTGACAGATTAAATCACAAGTTTTTGTAGCACAAGTTCCGTAAGCCGTACATCTTCTCCCCTTGTTATTTGTCTTTGTAAGGCTTGCGAATTATTCGGTTGTCAGCGCCAGGAATGAAAGCGAGTGGAGCCCGGCGGTTTCTTTTAGGATACCGACGATTTGGCGCATGCTGGCTTTCAGCTGTAGGCTTAGGCATTAAGACGTCATTAGCTTCTGTATCAGCGCTTTGGTTGAAGGCTGTGGCAAAGAAATCGTATGTGTCTGGTGTTGAGACACCAGATCTTTGTCGGATTTGATTAGCATGACGTCGATGTATCCTTCCGCTATTCTCAGAAATTTCGTACAAGAAATTACCTATCGGCTTGACAACAACTCCATCTTTCCACATCTTTTTCAAAGCACTTTCTTTGAACCAAACTTTGTCCCCTGTGTGAAACTTGGTGTCATAGCTTCTATCCCGATCCACAGGTGCATGTGTAGGACTAATTAGGTTCAATCTTGTTCGCAATTCACGTTTCATTAAGGCTTGCGCTGGTGATAGTGATGTAGTTGAATGAACAGTTGAACGATAAGTGATGAGAAACTGCAAAATTTGTTGATCAAAACTTTGACTGCTTGTAGTATTGCTTCTCAGAAAGGTTTTAAAAGTTCGCACCATTCTTTCTACTTCTCCATTTGAAGCGGGATGATAGGGTGGCGAACAAATATGTCGAATACCATTTGCTTTACAAAACTGATTAAAATCTCCAGATTGAAAAGGCGGACCATTGTCTGAAACAATGGTGTTTGGAATGCCAAATCGAGCGAAAATCGAGGCTAGAGCGTAGATTACTGTTTTTGCAGACGTTGAATTTACATGTATTATTTCGACCCATTTGCTGGCGCTATCGACCAATAGTAGGCAGTCGTGTCCATTCCAATGGGCGAAATCTATGTGAACCCTTTCCCATATTTTTGATTCAGGCCAACTACTATAAATTTGACGAGGCAAAGGAGAAGCACTCTTGCATTGTCGACAGGTGTTCGAAATAGCTTGAATATGAGACTGTATTCCGGGCCACCAAAATAATTGTCGTGCGGCTTCTGACATTCTTTTATATCCAAGATGAGTCTCATGAAGACACTGTAAGATTCGGTGACGAAGGGCTGATGGCACCAAAACGCGATTTTGCCAAAAAATTATTCCTTTTCTGATGTTAAGCTCGTGTCGGACAGGCAAAAATGGTTGAAGATTAGTATCAGACCAATTGATTTTTCCAGTTTCAACATAAGACTTGAGTTGGTGGCACACATTGTCGTTCTTTGTTTCTTTTTGTAGAAGTTCGAAGGTAACTGGTGTCGACTGATCTTCTGAGAAAGCAATAAAATTTATATCTACTAGTTCTTCAATATTATCGCGTTCGCCATAGGTGCAAAACGGTGGTCTCGATAAAGCGTCTGCATTCAAATTTTCAGTGCCTGGCTTATAGTGTAAATCATAGTCAAAACCGGCAAGAAAAGTCGCCCATCGCTGCATCCGGGAAGCCGTCACCGTTGGAATTGCCTTCTTTGGACCTAAAAGGGCCGTTAAAGGTTTGTGATCAGTAATCAGTGTAAATTTTCGCCCGTATAGGTACTGGTAAAATTTTCGGATGCCAAAGATGATAGCCAACGCTTCTTTTTTCTACTTGGCTGTAGTTTTTCTCAGCTGCTGAAAGTGACCTTGATGCAAAGGCGATCGGCTTTTCAACATTATTTATCCGATGCGAAAGAACCGCCCCAACTCCGTGTGGAGAGGCATCGCAAGAAATTAGCAACGGCAAATCTAGGGAATAATGAATCAAACAGTCGTGTGATAGTAAACTTTGCTTGATATCTTGAATTGCTGTCTGGCATGCCTTATTCATATCAAATTTAGCATTCTTTTTCAATAAAGCATTCAGCGGAGCAGCTTTTGTTGCCAATTGAGGAACAAATTTTCCATAATAGTTTACCAGACCCACTCTAAACCGTGACTAGACCTAAACTCAAACCGAAACTATCTAAAGTCAAATATGTCCAGAATGAATCGGGTTCTGACAGTTCTGATAATGATAGTGATCACGAAAATCAGACAGATGACAATGATAAAACGCCTTTAGTGTTTTACATCAAGTCTGTCGTAGACACTAAATCGGTATCGCCATACTTAATTTCTATGAAAGTAAATGGACAAACTGTTCCACTGGAGATTGACACAGGTGCAAGCGTATCCATTGTTAATCGCCAAACGTGGGTCAAAAAACTCATGTCCTGTCATTTAACGCCTACGGCAGCAAAACTTGTAGGTTATGGTGGACAGAACATTGATGTTTTAGGCAAGTGTACTGTTTCTGTTACTCACAACGGACAAACACGTAATCTGCCCATAATTGTAACAAAAGGCTGTGGTCCCTGTCTACTTGGCAGAGATTGGTTAAATGAACTGAAACTTGATTGGAACTCAGTTTTAAGCTGTAACATAGTTAATCGAGCTGAATCTGATATGGTTCCTGAAATGACTAAATTGATTAATGAATTCGAGGATTTATCCTACCCACTGCGCCAATGTTAGATTATATACAACACAGACTGATTTACTGCATATCGGCAGTCAATTACAGAAAGTGACAGATTAAATCACAAGTTTTTGTAGCACAAGTTCCGTAAGCCGTACATCTTCAATGTTTTTAAATTAAGTTACTTTTATAGTTTCATATAAAATGTCTATATAATGTATATTACGTCTATATAATCTATATAATGTATATCATTTATATATTTACTACTACTACTACTAAAAGTTTAATTTATATTTGTTTATATTATGCATGTATTTACATTTTTTTATCTTGTGATTTATTGATTTTTTCGGCTTTTATGTATATGTATTTATATTTATTTTTTTGCCATTTTGCGATCAGCTTTAAAATTTTCCAGCAAAACTATATTTTTCACAAGAAGTCGCTTCCATTATTCATTATATACATTGACTGGACGTTATGGAGGCACTATATTTATAGAGTATAGCAGGCGGGGAAACAGGCGCGGATCCAGAAATTTTCAAAGGGGGGGGGGCCCTACCTCTGGTGACGACGGGGGGGGGGGGTAGCGAGCGATCAGTCTTATGTAAAAAATTTTTTGAGGCCATTTTAGCGTGCTGAAATGCTGGAAGTTACTGGGAATTTCTCGGTCGCGGGTGTTTGAGGACAGCAGACCCAAAAAGCTAGTTTTTTTAGAATTATGAAATAAAATTTGCATTGAAATTGTATATAAATTTAGACTACACTTGACGAGAAACCAGTGCATATGCGGGGGTCTGGGGGCCCTAGCCCCCAGAAGCTAGAGCATTTTTAGAATTTTGAAATACAATTTGCATTGAAAATGTAAATTTAAGCTCCACTTGTCGATAAACGAGTGCATCTGCGGGGGTCTGGGGGGCGGGAGCCCCCAGAAGCTAGAGTCTTTTTAGAATTTTTAAATAAAATTTGCATTGAAAATGTAAATTTAAGCTCCACTTGTCTAGAAACGAGTGCATATGCGGGGGTCTGGGGGCGGCAGCCCCCAGAAGCTAGAGTCTTTTTAGAATTTTTAAATAAAATTTGCATTGAAAATGTATATAAATTTAAGCTATGTAAACTTGTCGAGAAACCAGTGCATATGCGGGGGTCTGGGGGCGGCAACCCCCAGAAGCTAGAGTCTTTTTAGAATTTTTAAATAAAATTTGCATTGAAAATGTATATAAATTTAAGCTATGTACACTTGTCGAGAAACCAGTGCATATGCGGGGGTGTAGCACCTCTTTTAATTTTTGAGATAAAATGTGCCTTGAAAAAGCAGTTTTTAGTGCTTTTGCAGGAAACTAAAGGGATTGCGGAGGTTCACGTTGGGTCGCTTCCAGAAGCCAGATTTAAAAATGTGCACTATATAAAAAATTTCTACGCAGCACTTTTTGTGCAATGGGTTGCAATTTTTCCAATCATAACGCAAAAAAAAAGTTTTGCAAAAGTTGCAGGGGCCTGGGGGCGGCAGCCCCCAGAAAAAAAGATTGGCAAAAATTTTGATTGTTTGGCCGCATTTGGTGGACGCAAACGGAAATTTTTTTGGCCGGCCATAAAAACTAAAGGGGAAACCCTCGTGTACAAATTCAGTCAGAAAAAATCTCGGGGGACAAGGGACCCTCGAAAGAAAATTTTCGTAAATCAGTGTAAATTTGTGTTACTGCTTGGAACGTAGAGAAATTTATTACTGTTCGCCATTACTGCAGCAAAACGATGGATTACATGTGTATTAACCAGTTGCATTACAATAGGCTGG
The DNA here is from genome assembly GCA_030248245.1 of Trissonchulus sp. WLG1_4. Taxonomy (NCBI): domain Eukaryota; kingdom Metazoa; phylum Nematoda; class Enoplea; order Enoplida; family Ironidae; genus Trissonchulus; species Trissonchulus sp. WLG1_4. Next base: position 4,483 of record JASANF010016523.1, on the reverse strand, counting down.
GCACAATGCAGCCACATATACATACATTATACACACGCATAAACCTTAACGACAAATGATAACAATTAGAACTACGGTAAATATAAAGTTTTTCGGATCTGGGGGCAATAGCCCCCAGGAAATTTTTTGGATATTTGGGCTCAATGTGATGAATTGGGAACGTATCGGAAAATTTTTTGAGGGGGCCCTCTTTGCCAAAGGGGGGGGGCAGAGCCAAAGGGGGGGGGGGCTTCCGGGCCCCCCCCCCAGGATCCGCCACTGCGGGGAAAAACCCGCATTTTCATATTTGGTCATGTAGCTCATTGATTATATATACGCTTTCACGGGAAACCAAAAAAAATCTGTCGTAGGCCTAACCTTCCTCTGAATGCTGGGACCGGTTTCATTCCGCTATCTCTTAACGTTTTTTGGCGGGAAGCCAAAAATTTGCCGGGGAAAATACCTATTTGAGGGAAAAACCCATTTGGGTGAAAAAATCCATGTGGGGAGAAAACCCACCCCATAAATCAGTAGAAGCCCCTCATGCCAAAACTATATGCAGATTTGCTGTTGGGCCTCAGGTACACAAGTTAGAAAGCTCAGGCGCGGATCCAGGAATTTCCAAAGGGGGGGGGGGGGCACCTGGGGTGCCGACCGGGGGGGGGGTAGAGAGCAGGGTTGGCAGTCTCGGTCTCGTAAAAAAAACCGAGACTAGTCTGGCCTCGGTCTCGGTAGGAAAACCGAGACCCGCCATAGGGTGGTCTCGGTATTTCAGATGAGACTTGAAGTTTTCAAAATTTTCTGAAATCACCAAGATTTTTTTACAATTTAAGTTTCCAAATCGAATGCCAAGCTATAAAATGGTCAAAACTGTCTGCTGCAAAAGAATGTCAGTTCATCGGCACAAAGTATCTGAAAAAACCTAGGCACAATCAAATGCTTTTTGGGCTGGAGTGGTTGGGGCATGAAACCTTCCCCCCACATAGCTGTGTCAGTGGGAGAAACTTTTCTGGTCCACGATGATGCTCATATCAGAACTTCTGATAGTAGCACCACAACCACTGCACCAGCGCGGACGATTCTACGCTGGCACCTGAGTGTTTTATAGTGCATTAATATTGACTTCTAAAGTGCCAATATTAATGCACTATAAAACACCCTGTGGCATCCGAAGAAGTGTGCGAAACTTTTAAAAAATACCAAAAGTTGACAGAATAGCGGGAAAATAATCATTTTTTCCGGCTGTCAGTCACCTACTCTCATGCATCCAGTCGTTCACAATGTTAAGTTTCTCGCGACTTCGCAAGTCATACACTCATACAACATAACCAAATGGTCAATTTTTGTAACTTAATCACTAGTTGTTCACATTTCAAAGTATCTCAAATTTTTGAAATTGAAACTTGAAAAAAGGTCCCCAAAGGGCTGGTCTCGGTCTCGCATATAGGTCTCGTTTGGGTGGTCTCGGTTGCCTGGTCTCGGTTTTCTGTGTTTTTTACACATGGCATAGCAGTAGCGTTAGCGTACCCAGGATTTTGCGAAGGGGGGGCTGAACTGATGGTAGACGACCGGGGGAAGGGGGCGGGAGTGAAACGCGCACGCAATCTAGCAAACTAACAGGCGCGCAATCTGCAGAGGGATAGTTTTTAGAATTTTGACGGTGAATTTACATTGAAAAAGTTGTCAGCAACACGTCCTAAACTTATACCGATTGCAGGGGTCTGGGCCTGGGGGCGGCAGCCCCAAGAGGCTGGACCTTTTTTGGAGTTTTGAAATAAACTTTTCATTGAAACAGCATTTCTAAGCAACACTTGTTGTAAAATCATTTTTTAAAAATCATTAAAAATGTCATTTTTGCTACAATAAAACATCTAAAAGGATATATACATTAAACAGTGTATTAAGCAAATATATAGTGTACAATGCATCTATATACACAAATGGAACATGGAGCTTTAATGGAACACAAACGCAAGAAATATTGAGCCACTGGGTTGCAGCGGTCTGTGGGCGGCAGCCCTCAGAAAAAAAAATTGGGGAAATTTTTGATTTTTAGGCCAAATTTGGTCAATTGGAGACGTATCGGAAATTTTTTCTATGGGCCCTCTTTGGGAAAGGGGGGGGGGGCAGAGCCAAAAGGGGGGGGGGGCCCTGGGCCCCACCCACCCCTGGATCCGCCACTGAGAAAGCTGCCCTTCGCAGCCCATTATAAAATTTTGAATTTTTGAGTTTGAAAACAAAACATCGTGATTTTGCCTGAAAACGTTGAAAACAACTAAAAAGTTACGACTACGCTGTAAATGCATGCTAAATCTGCACTTTATGGCTGCTTTTTATATACCCCATCAACCCTCCAAGGAGGGTACCCTAAGTGTTGCTGGTCGTGACCACGGATGTACGTGATGGAGTCAGGGGGAGGGCAAGTTTCCCCAAGATTTGAGCTCCGCATGTATGATCGTGAGTCGTGACGGGCATATTTTACTTTCATTCGGTTATTTGGCACTGGCGTTTAAGGTGGTAGTAACGTTTTCGACAGTTTTTCAGGAGTAAAACTTGACAACCTACGATTAATTTTCAATCAAAAATAATACTACGCATATTATTTTAGAAAACTATAGACTAATTTGAGATAAATGCTTGCTAAAATAGCTTGAAAAAAATCATTTTTAATTTTCGCAGAAAATATTTTTCAGCCAGTTATGACAATTTTTTGAAAATTTTATGTTTAGCTAAGCCAAAGTAGTAGCTAGTCAAAACGGCCGTTTATTGAAAAAAGAAAAAATGACACACGGTCATGTCAAAAACCTTCAATTCAGATGCAAAAACTTATCCTTCCGCCTTTCGCTTTTTGAGATTACGTCACATTTATGCCTCATTGCTTTTTGAACTATAGTACATTACACAAAAGTCCGCAAAACTTGACAACTACTGAAAGGATTTTGTTCTAAATTTAGGATAAATTGGCACACATATGGGTCTATCTTATGCTATAATTTCAAAAAGTTTTATAGCTTAAATTTTGCATTACATTAAATTCAATTGTAGAATTCTGTAAAAATGTACTTCCGTGGACTAAATCTCAAGTCTCGATGTTGCAATCTGCTTATGCGTTATTTTACATGTTTTTTAGACAATTTCTGATGTGTCAATTTTTTTATTTGTTTTAATTCAGCGTATTGCGTGAAATAATTAGATTCAAAAATTTGTATATTTTCCAAAATTCGAAAAAATCCAAATTTGAAGGACCGTAACTTCTTTTCTGCATCATATAAATGCATCAAACGTAGCATTAAAATTCATCCTGTTATGGTCTATGTTGGTGCAAGGAATAAAATTAGTTGGGATTAAACTGTCAATTTTACGAGCAAAAGATGAAAAAAGCAAAAATTCACGAAATTCGACTACTTTAACAGGGTCTGCTGACAAGCTTGTTACAGATTTAAGCTAAATAATGTGCATCAGTGTAGTTTTAGTCAAGTTCTTTAAAGTGCAAAAGACAGCTAGTAAATTCATTGAGTAAATCAAAAGTTATAGCAAGTTATAAAAACTGTCGAAAACGTAACTACCACCTTAAACATGAGAAATTAACAGGTAATAATTAAAAACATGCAAAAAACTGACAATAGTACCCATATGGGCAAGGTTGTTAAAATGAACCCGGGAAAACTAACATTTTCTTGCGCAGTCCCTTCACCCCCCCCCTAGCGAAAGGGTCACATAGCAAAACGTAGTTTGTAGTCATTTCACAGGAAAACTATGAATCTGAATTTTCTGTAAAACTTTTTCGGTTACAGATTTTTCAGATGTTATTAACCCTTTCCATTCAGAGACATTTTACAGACTTTCAGAGGAATTCAGGCAAAACTCAGATATTTTCACCCAGAATTCAGAGACTCTGAAATTCATCTGAAAAAAATGTTACTGGTTTTTCAAATAAATTTCAGATACTTTTTACATGAACTTCAGATAAAATTTACCCAGTATTTACAGATATAAAAACATGTGAATTTTCTCTGAAACTCGTGTAAAAAGTATATGAAATTTATCTGAAATGCCAGTAACATTTTTTTCAGATATAATTCAGAGTCTCTGAATTCTGGGTGAAATTCTCTGAATTTTCCCTGAATTTCTCTGAAATCCCCCTGAAAGTCTGTAAAATGTCTCTGAATGGAAAGGGTAAAAAACATCTGAAAAATCTGTAATAGGAAAAAATTTACAGAAAATTCAGATCCACTGGTTTTCCTGTGTTTATGTAGTCATTTAATCTAAATAAAAGTGTCAGTGGCGTACCCGGAAAAAGTTTTGGGAGAAATGACTTTTCGGGTTTATGTAATGGGTTAAAATGCACTTTTTAGTAATTTTAACACTTACATTCATCGTGAGCCATTCTGCTTAGTTATATATATACCTTATGTTTGAGTATGCATCTCGTGTTCCCTCATGGGCTCGTACTTCTTAGGCTTACGAGGACAGCCTCAGTTCGTAAAAACTCTTAAAATAGTCT